>PITA01001681.1:0-19133 GCA_004023965.1 Spilogale gracilis | reverse complement strand
GAGTCTCCCACAAAGTAGAAGGCTTGATTCAGGGCTTAAAGGAAACAATGGAGTCCATTTAACAAAGCCAACATTTAATGAACTCAAAATAGTGTGCTTCAAAAAAATAAGTTAATAAAGCAGGCTTTTAAGCATTAATGCATGCTTATTAGCTTTATTTCTAAAGTCCCATCTGTTACCCTGGTAAGGGTTTCCTGGTTTGTTTATCATCATGATTCATTGCCTACATGATTTCTGAGCAATGAATGAAAATGTTGATTGGAATTTTGCAAATGGCAACCCCTTGGTGTCTGGGTCAGCTCTCAAAGATCATGGGAGACCTTCAAATAGAACAGATAACTTCTGTTGCCTGGCAATTTGTAAAAGAAAGACAAAGGAGAGACAAGCTCACCTTTCAGATGAGTCTGCCCTAAAACCCCCTTCACTGGGTTCTTTTAAGATCCTGGGAGTATTGGTGCTTTGGTGGAGAAATAGCAATGCGTCTCAGTGGGAGACTTTGCTTTGGGACCCCATCCCCCAGTGGCAGCCCTCTGCTTCCAGCGTCCTCTCCAGAAGGGAGAGGGGTGTTGGAAACAGAGAGGGAATGGGGTGGGGTGGCAGAACAGTGGGTAATTACCAGGAAAAAATAGGAGACTCCTACCTTTTATCAGAGCAAGTATCAAATACTGTTCAGACCAAGTACATTTTGTCCTGTTCTGTTTCTTATGCAAATTCAACATCTAGGGAGCAGCCTGCCACAAAAGTTAACTCCGCTTCCCCAACTTCATTCAACTTGCCCTTGAAAGGAGTATCATATACCTGATTGTTAGGTGGGCTCCCACATCCAAGAAACTGTAGGCGAGATGTTATCATTATCAGGCTTTTCTGGAAATCAAAAGCAGCTGCTCTTTGTTAAGGTGGGCTTCTAAAGTGAGATTTATTCCCATTAGAAAATGCACAGAGTTCATACGGGAACACTATTGACATGTCTTCCCAGCCTGAGGATACCAATCTCAGGTGAACAAACTTAATGGCAGTAAACCTTTCTGAGCACTTCCTGTGTACTGGGCCTTGTGCTAAGCAATTTTCATGTATCATTTCATTAGGTCCTTGCAACAGCGATAGACCATAGGAAGCCTCATTTTACAGCTTTAGAAACCGAAGGCTTAGAAAGGTCACATTACTGGTCCAAGATTACACAGCTGGAAATGTGACAGAGTCACAATCTCTGATTCAGAACCTTTGCTCTTAGCTACATATGACATAATTCAGCATTGATGGCAAGAATATATATACTATCCAGGGATGACCCATTCCTAATGGCTCCCCTCTGAATTGCCCAAGCAGAATGAAGCATAAAACAAGTCTTCCCTGATACCCTATAGAGGAAAATAAACCATGTCTTTATAAAGCAATTTATATCTTATTTAATACTCTAATACTATGTCATAGATATTATCATATCCTTTTAGGAGAAGAGGAAATTAAGGCTCATGGAAGCTAAGTAAGTTGCCCAAGAACCCACAGCTAATAACTACTATGGGTGAGCTTCTGATCTCAGGCCAACAGTAGGGTCTATCTGCCCAAAGTGACCCTATTTGTCCTCACAGCATCTGGTAGGTGTTTATCAGACATTTCCGCTGGGAGACAAGAAAGGTTTTGATTTCAAGACACGTATCCAAAGGCAAAGGAAACAAAAGTGAAAACAAACTTCTGAGACTTCATTAAAATAAAAATCTTATGTACGGCAAAGGAAAAAGTCAAAAAATCAAAGAGGCAACCCACAGAATAGGAGAAGATATTTGCAAATGACACTACAGACAAAGGGCTGATATCCAAGATCTATAAAGAACTCCTCAAACTCAACACCCAAAAAAAAAGATGATCACACCAAAAAATGGGCAGGAGATGTGAACAGGCACTTCTCCATAGGAGACATACAAATAGCTAAAAGGCACATGAAAAAATGTTCGTCATCATTAGCTATCAGGGAAATTAAAATCAAAGCCACATTGAGATACCACCTTAAACCAGTCAGAATGGCCAAAAATAACAGGACAGGAAACAACAAGTTTTGGAGAGGCTGTGGAGAAATGGGAACCCTCTTAACACTGTTGGTGGGAATGCAAATTAGTGCAGCCGCTTTGGAAAACAGTGTGGAGATATCTTAAAAATTTAAAAATAGAGCTACCCTATGACCCTGCAATTGCACTACTGGGTATTTACCCCAGAGATACAGATGTAGTGAAAAGAAGGGCCATATGTACCCCAATGTTCATTGTAGCAATGGCTGCAATCGCCAAACTGTGGAAAGAGCCAAGGTGCCCTTCAACAGATGAATGGATAAAGAAGATGTGGTTCTTATATACAATGGACAATTACGCCCCCATCAGAAAGGATGAGTACCTAACTTTTGTAGCAACATAGACTGGACTGGAGGAGATTATGCTAAGTGAAATAAGCCAAGCAAAGAAAGTCAAATATCGTATGGTTTCGCTTACTTGTGGAGCATAAGGAGTAATATGAAGAACAGGAGGAGAAGGAAAGGAAATGGGAAGTAGGGTAAATTGGGGAGGGAGACGAAACATGAGAGACTTTGGACTCAGAAACAAACTGATGGTCTTGGAAGGGAGGGGGTGGGGGTTGGGTGAGCCTGGTGGTGGGTATTGAGGGCACATATTGCATGGAGCACTGGGTGTGGGGCATAAACAATAAATCTTGGAAAACTGAAAAAATAAAATAATGTAATAAAAAAAAAAAAAACAAAGAAAGGTTTTGATTTCTACTGTTTCACTTCCCTTGAGAGAACTCTACCCTTCCAGGTCAGAGACTAGAGGATCCTGTTGACCTGCTTGGGCCAAAGTCGGCTGAAAAGACACCTAAACCTAAAGATGTGTGAAAAGAATCTTCTTGGAATAGAAACAAGAATCCCAACCTATAGAGAATAACAATAATGAGTTATCAGTGTTGAACAATCATTATGTCAAATCAGAGGGCCCATTCTCTAGAAGCTCAGCTGCTTTGGGTCTCTGTGATCTGGCTTTCTTTTCCATTCCTCTGCCAAGTGTCTTAACATTCCCTTTTTCCCTCCTCTCTATCCCATATTCCATTGATCTGTGCTTCCCCCCACCCACCCACCCAGTTCCTTGGCACCATTGTCTTGCCTATGTCTTCATAGTACACAGTATACTGTTGGAGCTCAATAAATATTTAAGAAAAAAGACAAAGGAAGAAGCACAGAGTTAGTGCTAAGACCTAGGAAAGAGAAACTCAGAGAATCCACACATACTTGTTAGAGTCAAGTGCCTGTTCTGTTCTCAGGAAGTAATGCTTATAATGACCTGTGAAGATCAGTATAAACATGCTAGTATTTCCAGGCCACAAAAAATTGGATCCAAGTGTCTATATTAAAAAAAAAAATCAATGTGTTCCACCCCTCTCTCCTCTTCATCCCATTTGGTCTTTATCCATAAAATACATGCATGTCCATTATACAATATAGATATGTCTCCCATTCAGTGAATCTATAATGCAACACAAGGTACTTCTCTTTGAGGGGGAAAAAAAACAACTCAGGGACACACACATTTGCATGAAATGGTTAGTTGTCCTTTCATATAATCTACTATTTATTGACTACTTCATTGTTATAATAGCCTTCATTTCATCGCTCTTCCACTCTGTAAGGTAAGCCTAGGTCTATGCCTCTATTTAGAGAGAAGGAAACTGAGTCATGGAAATTTTTAATGACTTGCCACATTGGCTTCTTCCTTGGTTTTTTGACACCATGATTGTAAGACATACCAGCAACTTAACATTAGATTGTTAGGAAAGGAGGAATCTCTACCATGTTATGTATGCACATTATTTATAAACACAACCCAACGTTTCCACCACATTAAATTATGTGTGTTCGAAGGGAGGAATGGGTATCTTAAAGCTAAGAAAATGTGGTAAGTAGAAAAACAATGCTTTAACCCAATATTCTAACTCTAACTTTGTGTATTGGTGACTTAGTTTCTCAACTACGTTTTAAAGCCCTGCAGAGGAGGGTATTTTTCTGTACTTTTTACAATAGTTTCTTGAAGGGCTTTATGTAGTGCCTTCCATTGATTGATAAAAGAGCCTGTTTCCTCTAACAACAAAAATTAAAAGAAACCCTGATTTTTCATTCTTAAATTTCTGGGTGCTAAAAAAAATCTCAGGTAATATATTCAGAAACTTTTCTGTTTTATCTGTTGTTTTCAGTGAGCTCTTGTTTGATGACTAAGGACTGAATCACAAGATTGCCTTTCTAGGTTTCTTCTTCCAATACCACTGCTCTGAGGGACTAAAAAACTTCAAAAGCCAGGAGATCTAAAATAAAAGGTTGTATTCAGGATGAAGTTCTAGAGAAATGCCGGGGCGACATTCTAGTTCAGAGTTTACTAAAAAATATTAGTGGGCAGGGGAGGAAACCTTAACATGTTTGCATTAATGCAAACAATCTATTTTTTGTTTGAGTAGCAATTGTAACACCGCTGAAATTGGGTCCTCTTTTGTTTAAAATTTAGATAGCCTGAGAATAAGAATGCAAGAATTAAAGCAAAGCAAGTGAGACATAAAGAAAAAAAATTGTCCTCTAGAACTGTGCAGAAATTAGGTTGCCTCCAATCAAAGTTATTTTTTGTATGAGGGGGAAAAATTAAACTTTTTATTCTAACCCTGGTTGAGGCAGTTTAAAACAAAAAACCAAAAAAAACCCCAAACAGTTTTACTTCAACTCTGTGAAGTAAAAGGAGTTAGAGTCAAGTGGCTGAACCTGAGCTTCCCATCGGATTACTGTGCAAGGTTTCTCTTTATTTCCGCCCACGGTGGGTAATGCACGTCCATTGTGATTTATCTGGAACAGGTTTCTTTTACACCCTCTGCTGATATAAAGTCGAGCTAGGACTGAGGCCAGAGATTTGGGGAGCATCTAGGAGGCAGCCTCTACGGTCCGGAGAGAATGAAACAGTCGGGAACATGAGCAACGGCATGTGTCATTGACATTCCCAGTGGTAGGAGCCCCACTTTTTGCCTCTCAGCGCAGACAAGGAACCATTAAGAAAGGGGGACAAGAATTATCGATCTCCCTTAAAACTTTCTCCCAAGATTGATTGTGCTGTTTTGTTTTCTCCCTTGATTTTTAACGTTTCGTTCCTGTTTCTGACCTAGAATGATCTAGGCTCAGGCTCTTTGGCAGGACCGTGAAGATCTGGCCGGCTTGGTTTGGTTACCCGGCAAAGAGCAAGTTCTGAGAAGCGATGGTGATGAGGGCCTTTGTTCTGCTGGCTGTCTTTGCGGAGGCCTCAGCGAGATCTTGCACTCCGAATAAAGGAGGTAAGCCCTGGGGCAAGCCCATCTTCCTGGAAAGTGAAGTGTCCCCCCAAGACTCTCTTTGCAAAGTTCAGAGCTCTGTGCTTCTCTTCTTATGAAAACATGGTATCAAGACTGTAGCCAAGGAACACCATTAAGCATGACAGTGGCAAACAGACCTTTCCCCCAGGAAATAACAATGTACTGGAGAGACTTAAGACTTTTTTAAAATTAGAGAATCCCCAGATAGATGAATGGATGGATAGATACATAAATAGATATGAAAATATTTTAATAAACAATGTATTGCAATAATCTAATAAATGCATAATCTATTTCCTTTTTGATTTATTGAATTTATTTTTTATTTTTTAAAGATTTTAAAAAGATTTTATCTGTCAGAGAGAGAGACCACAAGTAGGCAGAGAGGCAGGCAGAGAGAGCGGAGGAAACAGGCTCCCTGCTGAGCAGACAGCCCCATGCGCCCCGATCCCAGGACACAGGGACCACGACCCAAGCCCAAGGCAGAGGCCTCAACCCACTGAGCCACCCAGGCGCCCGATTTATTGAATTTAAGTCCTGTACATGAAGTGGACATTTAAAAAAAAATTAAATTATGTGCTCACTTTCATGGGCACAGAAATTTGTATATATTTCTAATCTATTCAATCTGGTTTCACAAATATAGATTAAAGTTGAAAAATGGACCAGTTTTTAGTACATATTAAGTATAGTGTAAATATCACACAGATGTTGCAGAAACTAGAAAACCTCAGTGACTGAGGTTTGGGGAAAACATTCATCACAGTTCATGAAGAATAGCGAGGAAAGTGTTTTTAACCAACTCCTTTGGTGTGGCTAGAACCTGCCGTCCTTTATGAAGATGAATATGATTACCATATCTGATTTCAACCCATGTGTATTCTCTTTCTAGATGTCATTCTTGTGTTTTGTTATCCCAAAACCATCATCACCAAAATCCCTGAGTGTCCCTATGGCTGGGAAGTACATCAGCTGGCCCTCGGGGGGCTGTGTTACAACGGGGTCCACGAAGGAGGTTACTATCAATTTGTGATCCCAGATTTGTCACCTAAAAACAAGTCCTATTGTGGAACCCAGTCCGAGGTAAGTCCAGGCCACACAACGAGGACTGCTAAGACCATGCACCTGGACCCCCAAAATAAGATGTCTGCTGCCCACTCTCAAAAGGATTCAGAATTCACCAATTTCCTTTTAAGAGCCAATCCTGACTTATTTCCTGGGATGTTAGTGTCATTTAAATTCTTCTCTGCCTAGTTTAAGTGACTGGATTTTAATTTTATTCTCCTCATTTGTTCCGTGAGTGAACGAAGCCAACTTCGGAGTAGAACAATACACATTTCCCACCTCCACCTTGCTTTGAATTCTGAGCATGTGCTCACAAGCTTCCATCATTCTGGGTTGGATGGTGGGACATCCTCTGCCCAAGAATTTGAAGTAACTGGATAGTACTTTAAAGGAGTAACCAAAGTATAATATAATTCATAATTGGGTCTTGTGGAGTACCTGAGACAGATAATCAGAATTAAAAGGAACCACATGCAACCTTTTGCCAAATATTTTTATAGGTCAGAGGACAAAATGGATACTTCCCAATAAAATTAAAATTGGGGGCCACAGAGCCAGTAGGTGTGTAGTCATAAAGGGAGACTTCTCCATTGCTGACCACTAGCATTCCTGCTACCTTGACTACAGAAAACACGGGATCTTGGAAAACGAGAGCAAAGAGTACCATCCCATGAGGATTCAGTGATTTAGAGAGTCATGGACATGATTCACAGAAATATCATGTCTTTGAGTATCCTGGAAGAGTGAGCTAGAAATCATCTGTGTGGTCTTAGGCAGGTCACCTCTCACATAGATGTTCAAGATCCCTTCCAACTCCAATATTCTGTGATCTTACAGTTCAACAAGCCAGAGGAAACAGTCACAGAAATAGTGCTCATTATTGGAAGAGGTAAAGAGCAAATAATGACATAGTAATATTCTAGACATGGGAGATAGGCAAAGGCATTGGATGGGGGAAATGGATAAAAATTTGGTGCTGGGAAACAGAAATTCTTCAGCTAGTTCTTTTTGGTCAGAAGCCTAGTGGGTATGTGGATCTCTTGTAAGTGTGCAACATTTAACCTAGATTATTTTAAACAATCTTAGTCAAACATATTCAGAAACTCTTGGAGGAAATTCTCAGCTCACCATTGACGTCTCCCCATAGGTCTGACCATCTTCGATCACTTTTCCCAGAACCTTCTTTCTCATCACGGGGTCTGGGGCGACTCTAACTGCCTTCTTCCTTTCTCCAGTACAAGCCCCCCATCTACCACTTCTATAGCCACATTGTTTCCAATGACAGCACAGTGATCGTAAAGAACCAGCCCGTGAACTACTCCTTCTCCTGCACCTACCACTCCACGTACTTGGTTAACCAGGCTGCCTTTGACCAAAGGTAAGTTGCTCTGAGACTGGAGGGCTAGCTGCCCTGTGTGTGTTCTTCAGTCCTTGTCAATCAGGCATGTTTCAGTCCTTATGCAAAATTCTCTCCCCTTTTCAGAGTGGCCACTGTTCACGTGAAGAACGGGAGCATGGGCACATTTGAAAGCCAATTGTCTCTCAACTTCTACACTGTAAGTGGTCTCCAGGTTCTCATTAGTGCCCCGTGGCCTTTTCAGGAGATAATGGGAGGCTTCCTCAGGATTTGCCCTTCCCTGAGCTCTCTGCAGAGCCCCATTCTTGAATTCAAATTAGGACATAAGCTTCGGTCTAGTTTTAAACCTCTTCAAAGGCTAGATGCCACAGGAAGTTTGAGTCATAGACTGGACTGAGGAGCCATAAAAGGGTCATAGAGCGATAAATTCCGTGTTCCCATCTTATGATAAAACTGAGGCAAGAGTGATCCTGTGAGTCGTCAGAGGTCAGGAGGCAGTAAGACAGCCAACGTCTAAACCTTAAACCATCTTAGTTTCCACTTCACCCACTCCAGAGGCTTATATTAGAATCTAGCTCCTGTTAAAGCATTTGGCACAGAGTAGTGACCTTCCTGCCTGGAACAGAGCTGAGGAGAGAGGTCATGGTTGCCCTCTGCTGCCTAGTTCTTTGGGATCCAAAGCCGTTCAGAGAGTGGGCTTCCCCTTGGTCTAATTTGGCCACACTGCCTCTTTTGACATGAAAGTTAAAGGCACACTTTTGTCTCTCAAAATAAGAATGAATATGCCATAGCCATTGGCCCAGCTGCCCTCCTGTTTAGGCAGGGTGCTTTTTTTTTTTTTAAACCTGAAGCTTTCCAATGAAGAGGCATACTTACAGTGACAGTCCAGCTGGCTGGAGGAAAATGCAGGCAGAAATAGAAACTTTTACATAGAACGTTAGAACTGGGAGAGATTCTCAGAAGCTATCATGCCCAACCCATTCATTTCACAAAAGAAAGGACTCTATTACCCAGAACTCCACTGACCTTGAATTTTTTGAACCTGTTTTACCCACTGCTTAGAAGTTACCAAACAAGCTGAACTCAGAAGGTGAGAAATCCTCTAGAAGGGATCCCAGAGTCACCTGGTCCATTTAACAGACAAGGATCTACAGCCCAGAAGGAGGAAATGGTGTGCCCATGACCCCACAGGTGTGGAGCAGTGCCCAATCTAGCATACGGATCTCTAACACTGCTCTCTGAGGCTTACTTCCTATGAAGGGGATGGAGTTTGGGTTTCATGATCCCTCTCTTGTACTCGCCTCATTTAAGGCTCTGTGTCTGATTTCATATTCAACATTTTGATTCTCTTTTTTAAAAAATGACTCTCTAAATTATAGAAGCTTTAAGGTCCCAAAGAACCTAGGTCTATCCCTGAGCACACACCACCAGTGGTTAAGTCCAGAGAAAAGGAAACCCATAGAGGCCCTGGGCCTATAATCAGGAGAGTTAATGTAGCGTGGACCAGCAAGGGGATCAAAAGATGGCAGAATCATTGCAGTGACTGATGAAGGTTGTCCAGAGAGAAGAACAGGCGCCCTCATGACAATGGTCTCAGGGGACATCATGGTGACAGGCTATCTTTACCACTGAGCTCCCATCCGATGTGCAGGATTGTTATTTTAACCAGATAAAATTATAGATATGATCCTATGAAGATTTTATGATAGCTGACAATAGAGAGGCCGAGGATTATCAAAAGTCATCACCCACCATCAGCTATGTTGGGCTAAGTCTCAAACATATATATCAAATCTTAGAATTGAAAGGAACAAATTCTTTTTTAAGAAAATAGACAAAAAAAGAGGTGTAGCCTCATCATCACCCGGACCATCCTCTGGGATGGGTAGACAAACTTACAAGGACATTTCCTTGAGCTGTTCAAGAAATGAGACTAAGGCATCCCCTGGGGGCCATCAAGACCTTTACAGGACAAAGAGGTCTCAGCAAAGAGGGGGTCTGATGTTGCAACAAGAACTTTTGTACCGATTAATATTCCTACCATGGGCATGGTTTCTTAGGCCTGACCCATGCAGCCGGTATTTTTCTTCTCCCTTCCGCTCTGAGAGCATTCTTGTGTGTTTCTGAAGCAACAACTACCCACTGCATACATTTCCATCAAATTACTAGAGACAGAGCTGTGCCCTCGATTGCACAAAGGAATCAATGCACAGCTAATTGCTTAAGATTCCAGAAGCTCCGAGTGCTGGGCTCCCAAACCACCAGTTCTACTCAACATGCTTCCTCTCTTCTCCTCTACCCCCCTCCCACTCACTCCTGCCAACAGCCCATAGTTGGTATTCCTGGCGAGAAGTCATTTTGGCCCCCAGCCCAAAACCAAAAGAAGGTAGTAAGCTTGCAGAAGTGGACTAGCAGTGTGCTTAAGAAAATAGTCTGCTATCTGCCATTTCCTAGTTGTGTGTAACCTCTTGGGGCCTTCAATTATTTGTTTGTTAAGTAAAAACAAAAATAGCACCTATCCCATACATTTATTATGAGGATTAAATAAAATTATTTTTATGAAGCACTTACCATACTACTCCCTGGTACAAGGTAAGTGCCTGTGAAAGTAGTCAAATTCATGATCATGGCCTGTGACCCCATATAAAGTGAAAACTCAAAGCTCCAAGTACCAGCAGTTGCCATTGTAGTGTTATGACCTTTATACCATCAATGTCAGTATGGGATTAGGCTGAGTTTTATGCAGTCAAAATAGTATTGGCCATTCTTTGTTGTTAGACAAAGATGAGGAAGAAGACTTGGGATAGAATAAATGCAAGCAACAGAAGCCAAATTCATAGACTTCCAAAGTCAAAACAGTCTTCAGGGGTGATGAACCTTGACCTTCTATCCAATGTCCAAAGCCCTTCTGCAAGATTGCTAAGGGGTGGGCTCCCTACCTTTTCCAAAGACAAGGGCAAGATGGCTTTTCCTATTTTAGATCAGCATGTGAAATCTGATATCCTGAACTATAGCCCATTGGTCACCGTTCTGTCTTCCGAAATGATATTGAGTCATGATGTTGCTGATGGCCCTTCAACTGTCTCAAGCTTATCTTCTCCAACTTCTCCCCACTTCCAGTGCTCCATCATCCTAACCCTTCTTCTCTGAGGACTATCCAGTTGGCCTCTGCCCCACTAAAAAGCAAAGCCCAGAACTGAAATGTTATATTCTAGACCCTTTCAGACCTCTGTAGGGCACAGTGGGTCAGAAGTGACCTTCTTGGTTCTGAAAAACTCTAGGAACATGTTCTAGAATAATATTAGTTTTGTGTAGCTTTTTTTAATTTCTATTTCATGTTGAGCAACAGCAGCTCCCACATCTTGCCCACATAAACTGCTGTTAAACCAGATGTATCCATCCAAACCATGTCAACGGACCATTGTGATTCAGTCTTTCCATCAAGTGAAGTCACTGGAAGGCTTGATTTTTCAAGGTGTTCTTCCCTCCTGTTCTGCAAATGAGTAGTTTATGTGGTGTTTCTATATTTCCAGGAATGCCAAAGCAAATGGTCCGAGTATTAGAGGATGAAGCTATCTGGAAATAGGTCCCTAAGTATGTTGTAAAGAAAGTAGGAGGAGATCATGCTGAGAAGAGAATTGCCTTAGCAATAAGGCTAAAAGTGGAGAAAAGTGTTTGTTTCAGAAATGGAATTTACAGTACAGATTCTCCTCTCCACTTTCTAACAGAATCTCACTAGTTCCTCTGCAAGTAGAGGCATTATTCCAAGATTCTAATACCCCATGGGCTGGTTCCTGGGAGACGAGGCTGGAGAAAGCACCTGTGGCTAGGTGGGGGGACTGCATTGTGGTCCCCAGGTTAGGTCCCCCATCTGTTAACAGTCTTGGGAAATATGACAAATCTCAGAAAATAAAAATAAACAGTAACAACCATTGTAAATCTGCCACTTTCACTGTATAGTAAGCTAGTAAATCACTTATAATTCAGAACATTATTGTTTAATTATTGCAACCACTTAAGTGGTGCAAGGAGTAGGCAGACAGGAAGAAAAGAACTGACTTCTGAGTGACTGACTTAGGGAGCCCTAGCTGGACCTGCAATCAGGAAAAAATAGTAAGAGCCACTAGCAGGTGATTCTGAGGCCTCTCATCAAATGCCCTGAATTAGACAGTCAGGGGACTGAAGTCCATTGCAACTAGATATCCTTGCTGACCCTGTTTACCCATTGCCCTTCTACAAATCTCCAAGTCCATGAAACTCAATCTTTTAACTAGTAACCTGGTTTAAGCTTTCTTCTTCTATTACAGAAAATCACCATCATAAAAACATTTCTGCAAGGTTGATGAAGGCAAAGATTATTCCCATTTTGCAGATGGGGAAACTGAGTCCCAAATGTCTGACTTGCCTATAAGTTGGTGGTGGGAGCTAGGATTATCCCAGCAACCTTGCCTTTCCATCATGATGTTTTTGTCTCTGGAGGCTCAACTCAGAAAGTAGCTAAAGGTTGTTACTAAAGTTGAGTGAAACTAAGGAAATGAATGGCGAAATCAGCCTCCTTTGGGTAGGTCAACTGGACATACTACTATTTTTTTAAGTAACTCCCCCAGAACTGCCTGATGAAGAGACCAAGTGAAGACCACACATACCACACCAGTGACCAAAGCCTGCTACTCCTGTGTTCCAGTCAGGGTCATGACTCCCTGTTGCATTTAGAGTGGCAACCACAGTCTTCTGGACCCATCCCCATAGCCTCTCTCACTTCGCTGCCTCCTCCCCTCCCTTCCCACCTTTCCCCCCTCCACTTTTGCTCACTCAAGCTCCAGCATATTGGTGTCCGTGCCCTCCTGCCCACTGCACTGTCACCCAGGGCTTTTGCCTTAACTAGAACATTCTTCCCCAGATGCCTGCATGCAGTACACACACTACAGAAGCATTTCTTTGTTTCACTACTTCGCTCGGAAACACAGGCTTCCTTGCTTCCTTTGAGTCTTGGCTCAAATGTCACAACCTCAGTGAGACCTCCTTAACTACATCTGTATTTAAACTTGCAGCTTGCCCCTCTTTGCATTTCCAATTTACCTACCCCTCCTCTACATTCGTTATAGTTTTTCTATATAATGTATTATATTCTATTCCAACATATTATATAATTCACTTGCCTACTGTCCATTGTCCATCTCCCTTGCTGGAATGTCAGGTGGTGGTTAGAGATGGAGATCTTTGCTTTGTTCCCTATCCTCATGGGTGATTAAGCTCAGCTCAGTGCTTCGGCATTCTTGGATTCTGCCTTTTTTCCATCAACCAAATCTTGTTCTTTGCTGGCATAGATGCGACATATACATTGTGACCAGAAAATCCAGAGGTGTGATACCCTTAGCCCTTCCAAGATGGCACTAGCATCCTAGGAGGTTCTCTAATCCCACGGGGTCTCACTGTGGTCTCAGGTGCCTGTGCCCTTGGTGGATTCCCACCAGCACCCCACCCCAGTCCATCTGCTCCTGTCACACCCAGCTGCTCAGTCTGAGAGGTCATAATGCCCAGTGTCAATTTCCTTCCAAAGAATGCCAAGTTCTCCACGAAGAAGGAAGCCCCTTTTGTCCTGGAGACATCTGACATTGGTTCAGATCTGTTTGCGGGAGTAGAAGCCAAAGGGTTGAGTGTCAGGTAAGTGTGCTTCCTCCCTTTTTATATTTTTAAAGCCAGAAAAAAAGGAAAAAAAGATCAGCCAAGAGACTTTTTAATTACCAGATGTTTCTAGGCATACAAAGGCTCAAGGTGATCCATTTTATTGCATTTCCAGGTTTAAAGTTGTTTTGAACAGCTGTTGGGCGACCCCGTCAGCTGATTTCATGTACCCCTTGCAGTGGCAGCTGATCAATAAGGGGTAAGTACCACGGTCCGGAGCATGGTGCTGAGAAGTGGGATGGATCTGGGGCCACTTGGCCTTGGGACGGCTTGGGAAGAAGAGGCGAAGCCTCAGGGTCACATCCGTGACACCTCTCTTCTTCCCAACTGAGTACTGATACTAGCAACCATTTATATAGTGCTTTCTAGGGACCAGGTACCCCTTCTGAGAGCTTTGTCATGTATAAACTCTTTTGTCTTACAAGAGGCAACCATTATTACTACCATATGTATTTTGCAGGTGAGGAAACTGAGGCACAGAAGGGGTTAAGTAACACCACTTACTTAGTGTCTGTATTTATGGGGAAGTGGGTTCAAACACAGTTAGTCTGACATCAGAACCCTGGTGGGACCTAAATTAGATAATCTATGTAAGAAGTTAAGCATGCAGGACCTAGTCAGTATCCAGTTATTTTAATTAATATCTCTGTTTTTTGTTATTAATTCAGTAGATAATGGGAATGGGGGAGTTCTTAAAATTTTTGAGTAGAAGACAAAAGTATTGGGATTGTACAATAGAAGGATGATTCTAGAAGTCATCCATGGGATGGGTTAGAAGCAGTACATGGGAGGTGGAAAGACCAGATTAGAGGCCATGGCCTGAACTGAGGTGCAGCCAACTGAATGGAAAGGTCATCCAAGGGAGGGAGAGGTGATCAAAATTTAGCAACCAATCAGATATGGGGTGGAGAGAAGGACAGAGCAAGAAGCCTGGGCAATATGTGGCATCAGACCTGTGGGCTGTAAAGGTAAGGAGTTGTTTGTTGTTGGGCATTAGGGAAGAAGGTAAGGGTGTTGGATTCTCCTTGAGTTCAGGGATGACATGTTGAGCTGGAGAGGACAATTGTCTAGAAACTAGAATTGTAACTTTGGAGAACAGAAGACAGTTTAAACTAGATTAGAGATGTGGGCGTCATACACATGATAAACAGTAAATGCAACAGTCCATTCCCCAAACCCAAACGGACCAGCATGCCTATGCTGCACCAGAAGCCTTCAGAGCTAAGTAAACATTGGGGCTGGGGACAAAAATGATTTAAGATAACAAAGGTGGAGCCACCTTGGACCTTTAACTATTTATTTTTACTTAACAAACACACAGCACTTACAACATACCGTTCTAGGTTGGTGCTTTACAAATATTAATTTCAGTTAAATTTCATCAACCCTCTATAAAAAGGTCATATAATAAGCAGCATTTTATAGAGGAGAAATCTAAGGGGTAGTCAGGTTCAGAAACTAGCCCGAAGTCCAGAGTTAGTCAGGGGATAGATGATCTGGGGTTCAAACTCAGGCAGCATTATTTCCTGAGTGATGTCAGTAGGACAGACCAAGGGAACCGCATCTAAGTAACCAAGCAGAGCTTCCTGCAGAGACGGTAGCTTAATTTGGATGTCACACCTATCGCTGAAGGATTCCTTTAGGTTCTCTTGACTACGGTGCAATCAAATGACTTCAGGGCGATTGCAAAATAAATCCATGACCTACAGGGACCTGAAATTACGATCAGGCATTGGGAACCTCTCAGAAAATGGCTACACAGGGCAAAGGCTCTGCCATACCATGGAAACCTCTCCCTGCAAACCTCTCACTCTAGTGTTGCTGCCTCCATCAGACAGATGTATAAAATGGCAGACAAAGGAAAGCTTGTGGCTTTGTGGTGGTCCATAGAGGTAGTCCTCAGACTCTAGTACATATAGGAATTACCTAGGGGTATCTGTCACACAGGCAGCCACACAACTGTCCTGTTCCATCAGAGGGTTCCTGGGCAAACCCTGAGAACCTACACCGAGGCATAGCCACGTTAAAGAAGTCGTCATCTAGTTCCATATTCCACCTAGCTAAAATGGCCCCTTGAGGTTGGAGATACTTGCACAAAAATCAGTGAACAGAGAGGAATGAGAAAGTCCACTCCCATAACCACTCCCATAACCTTCCAGATGCTTTTGGTTCACACTGGGCCCTTTTGGAGGAAAACCCAGTTTCTAAGAGCATACAGAGAGGTTAGAAGAGAGATATATTATTAGGAAGTTTGATCTTATGTAGGGAAGACTCCTCTGGTGATGTAAGAGCCTCCTTTGGGCATTCCACCATCCCGAGCTGCCTGCGACCGAGGGACGGGTGCCGAGCCAGCGCCAGCAGGGCTAAGATATCTAAGCCTGCCCAGGACTTGCCTCCTCCCCAGCCCCAGCCAGGCTCTGTTCACATTGTTTTCCACTGGCTGACCGCATGCCTTGGACACTCCAGCTGCAAGGAGCTATTTTAAGAGCCCAGGCCCTGAGTTCATACGAGGCTCTCAGGTTTATTGACCAAATGATCCTCCAAGGTCTTGTTTCACAACTTGGAAAACGCCTCCAGCTCTGTCGCTGCTCAGAGGTCACCACAAACAGGGCAGGCTTCTGACCTTCGGTCCAGGCACAGGTTCACCACTCACTTCTCATTTTAATCACTAACTCACAGAGTTGACCTTCCCTCGGTCCTCCCTCTCACTTGCCCCCTGATGTTTGGTTCTGATGGAATGTGTGGAGGAGGGGCACATCTCAGGGTTCTCAGATAGCCGGATGGACTTCTGGGGTGTGGAGAGCAGGTTGGGTTGACGATGGAGCCAGAGAGACACTCTGGGAGGAGCATTAGCCTCGGGGCCTACTACGGTGCCATCCACTGGTCTAAGCTGTTGGACTCATAGACCTTTTCCCACGAAGGGCAGAATCTGCGGCCCCTTGTCACCTGCAGACCACACTCTCCAAAGTTCCCATGGGCCTTACTGTGTATTAATGTCTTCCCCCAACACCTTGCTGAACGCTTGCCACTTACGTAGGGAATCAATGCGTGTTTGGCAAATGAAAACATATTTTTGATTAGACCACGTTTTTTTCAGTCCCAAGGCTGCTGACATTTGGAGCTGGATCATTCTTTGTTGGGGATGGGGGGCTGTCCTGTGCATTATTGTGACGATGGGCAGCACCCCTGGCCTCTACTTACTACATGTCAGTAGCACCATGCCCCTAGTCATAGCAATAATACCAAATATCTCCGAGCAGGGCAAAATGGTCCCAATGGTGAGAACCATTGACTTTGACACATGCCCATCTGTGTCATTATTTTTGCTTTTATTATAAATTACCTTTGGGACTTTGGGATTTTCCAAATGCTGCATTCTCTTTATAGAGGATTTGGAAAATATATAAAAATGTAAGAAGAAAGCAGAAACTGCCCATAATTCCACCACTCCATAATAGCCAGTACTAATGTTTAGATGGTATCCCTCCAATCATTTTTCTTCTGTGCCCATATTAAAAACATGACCAACTTTTTACAAAGTAACTATATAATATAGAATATAAATAGCACAACATAAATTCAAATTTCCAGCGGCAAACCATCACAATATACGCAGAGAAAGACATTACATCTGATTTGGCTCATGCGACTATGGTAGTACTTTGGGAAATGCTCTTCTCAGCCCCAGTGTCTCTATCTATACTGTGATCCAATCCACGTCCCAGTCCTTCAGACGACCTCACGTCTCAGGAATTCCCCTTCGTTGAGATAGAGGCGTGGGGACTTGCCTGGGGTGCAGCTTCTCATAAGTCACTCCCCTCCACCCCACTGTCCCCTGTCTATGGAATGAGACCTAGAATACCCATCTTACAGCTCCCCAACTTGACCTCATATCCTGAAGATAAGCGAGGTGCTGCCGAAGTGCTTTGTGAGGATAACACACAGTATAGAAGCCCAGGGGAGTGTTGCTGTTGTCTGCGAATGTACCTCAGACTTTGTTGGAGTTCATGAGGTAATTCTCTCTCCCCCCTGCCCCATCTGCTCCAGCTGCCCCACGGATGAAACAGTCCTCGTACACGAGAATGGGAAGGACCACAGGGCCACCTTCCAGTTCAATGCTTTCCGGTTCCAGAACATCCCCAAACTCTCCAAGGTTTGGTTACACTGTGAGACATTCATCTGTGACAGTGAGAAGCTCTCCTGCCCAGTGGTGAGCCTCCGTTCTCCAGAATGAGACCCAAGCTGGGGGTGCGGGTACCATTTGAGAAGCTGTATTTTTAGCTGGGAATCGGAACCAGGCCAGTGCGCATGTGTGCTGAGGGCCTTCTGGAAAGAAGGGCACTGGGTGTGGGGGCAGATGTTCGGGCTCTACCCACCCTGCCACCAACGAGCTGCATGGTCTGGCACATGCCATTTAACCCCAAGCCTGGTTTTCTCATCTTCATAGACAGAGGGGATAAGTCACAGTGACCCTTCTCTTTTCAGAGAGCCAAGTTAGGTAAAATGTGCACAATAACAGACATGGAAGTGCTCTGAAAAAATTAAAAGCACAAGGAAAATTCAAAACGTCAGTAGTAGCAGCAGGTGCTGGATGGAAGTCAAACGATGGGTGTTTTTAGCTCTTGCCTGGCCAGTTTCAGGGCCCACCCCTGAGATCTGAAAGGAGCTAGAGAGATCCTGCAGAAGTTCCCAATACCCGTTCCTGCTGAACTGACTTTGTGAGAGGAAGCGCTGGCTGGAGGGGGGCCTGGGACCATCGCCAAGTTCGGCGCAGCCCAGGCCAGAGGCCAGTTTCCCCTCTGCACCGCCGCCCCCCACGAGAAGCTGCTGCAGAACCCATCCCTGGACATGCAGAGCGAATCCAGGTGGGAGACAGGTTTCCACGGCAGCCAGGGGTGAACCTGGTCCTTAGGGCAGCGGTGCCACAGTGCAGTCCCCAACAGCTGCAGCATCACCTGGAACCTTGTTAGGGAGGCAAATCTCCAGCTTCCCACGCGGCCTGATTCAGGAACGCTGGGTGGGCTCAGACATCTATGCTGGAACAGCCCCTCCAGGTGATTCTGCGGCACGCTCGGGCATGAGAAACCCTGCCTTCGACCTAAGATTCATAAATCTCCAACTGTTGTCTGCTCTGTGTGGGTTAGAGACCCCCGAGAGAAGGAACACAGTGTTTCTGAAGAGGACACCTGCTCACGCAGCCGGTGGTAACCAACCGGAAAAAAAAAAAAAAAGATTTCTACTCATTTGTTTCAGCTAGAAAATGGTCACCCAGGAGCAGAATAAAGGGGAGAGAGTGGACAGATATTTTGCAGGTGATGAAGGGATAATTAGTGGCACTACATTTTAAAAAGAAAAGAAAATGAGGAGGAACACATTTCACAAGTGTCCCCTTCTCAAACCACTGTCCTAACACAACTGCGGGTAAAAGTCCCATTTCTCATCAGAAGAAAGCAGGCCAGTCCTTCCCGCATCCAGCAACCGCTCCCAGCAGCCGATCTGTCCAGCTGGAAGAGTTCCTAGAGTAAAGCCCTGTCCTTCTCCCAAGTTAGAGGAGGGATGGAAACAGCGCTCTGGGTAATAAATAAATAAACAGACAAATAAGGGAACTAAAATCTGTTGACTGGGGAATT
The DNA here is from genome assembly GCA_004023965.1 of Spilogale gracilis. Taxonomy (NCBI): domain Eukaryota; kingdom Metazoa; phylum Chordata; class Mammalia; order Carnivora; family Mephitidae; genus Spilogale; species Spilogale gracilis. The sequence goes on along the minus strand of PITA01001681.1, from coordinate 38 downwards.
CTATCTCTATCAAATAGTTTATGACTTCTTTTTTAAAT
>PITA01001680.1:0-185949 GCA_004023965.1 Spilogale gracilis | reverse complement strand
AAATAAGCCAAGAAGAGAAAGTCAAGTATCGCATGGTTTCACTTACTTGCAGTGCATGAGGGGTAAACTGGAGGACAGTGGGAGAAGGAAAGTAAATGGGAACTAGGGTAATCTAGGGAGGGAAACAAAACAACAGAGACTTTGGACACAGAAACAAACAGGGACTTGGAGGGAGGGGGGTGGAGGGATGGGAGAGCCTGGTGGTGGGTACTGGGGACACCTAAAGCGTGGAGCACTGGGTGTGGGGAATGGGGAATGAATCTTGGAATACTGGAAAAAAAAATTTCTAGTATCACTAAAAAAAAAAAATGTAATGGGACCCTTCCACAGAGACTTGAGGTTTTAAATTATGTTAGGGGAAAGTAAAGCATTTTGTATTGATATATTCACTCTTTTATTTTCCAACATGGATTTCCTTTAAATTTCTTAAATTAGAAGTTATTAAAAAGATGTATATTCTCAAAAAAGAAAAAAAAAAGAGGATGTGGTACATATATACAATGGAATAGTATGCCTCCATCAGGAAGGATGAATATCCAACTTTTGTAGCAACATGGACTGGATTGGAAGAGAGTATGCTGAGTGAAATAAGCCAAGAAGAGAAAGTCAGGTATCGCATGGTTTCACTTACTTGTGGTGCATAAGGAGTAATATAGAAGACAGTAGGAGAAGGAAAGGAAATGGGAAGTAGGGTAATTGGGGGAGGAAAATAAAACATAAGAGACTTTGGACTCAGAAACAAACTGAGGGTCTTGGACAGAAGGGGGTGGGGGGATGGGAGAGCCTGGCGGTGGGTACTGAGGACATGTATTGCATGAAGCACTGGGTGTGGGGCATAAACAATGAATCTTGGAACACTGAAAAAATAAAATAAATTTAAAGTAAAAAAAAAAAGAAGAAGAAGAACTTGTTTTGTGGGAGTTTCATTAGGTTTAGCTTTCACTTGCTATGAATGCATGGACTGGCATATGCCCCAGAACAGGTCAGCCAATGGATATGCAAGGTCAAAAAATGACTTTCTGTCAACATCCATCCCCACTCATGTCCCCCACCCCCTCAGCATTAACTAGAAAATAAGGATGTTTGCCTTGCTGTCCTGCTTGATGTCTCTGGATAAATTATCTTCTATTAAGGATCTGTAATTGTTTTTCACTGAGATGTGACCTAAATTTAGTGGTGCTGAGGAGTGAGTCGCAGCCAACAGGATTTCCCTGAGAATGTGATGAAGTTCCTGTATCAATTCAATTCATTAACTAGAAAGAGAGAACAGGCAGCCAGGTTTTTTTTCCCGCTCATTCCTCAATGAATCATTTGTTTGGTTTGACTAGAATTTTTCTAGGAGCCTGTCTGAGACTCTGTCAAGAAAAAGAGACAACAAAGCTTATTCAAATTCTTCCTGAGGCATTAACTCTGAGGCAGAAATCAGATTACGTTAAATTCCTGCTATTAAGGATTGTGAGTTTTCTCATTGGGTATTTTCACCCTGAGAGGAAGAATTGTCTTCATGCTGGGCATGTTGAGTTGGGGTAAAATGAAGGAATCAACCTGACTCACCAGAAGGAAAAAGAAGAGGAAAAAGAAAGAAAAAAGCAAATAATAATTAATAAAATGCATACCTGGAAAAGACCTCAGTGAAAATTCATGTGCTGTAATACATGAGAAGGAAGAGAACTAATGCTTAATACTTATACTAATATCCTTTAATCATGACAACCTAGCTGAAGTCCAGAGAGGTAAACTAATTTACCTAAGGACACACAGTTTCCAAAGAACTGAGCTGACATTTAAAGACATGTCTTTTGACCCCCAACACTAAGTTTTGGCTTCTGCTAGGGTGTATTGCTGACCAGTAATGGTCAGGAAGGCCCTGGCACCTCACAGACCTATGCTTACACAGATGGAAAGCAAACAACCCTCACTTTGAACATCTTCCCTCATTTTTGACAATAATCCCCCAGAAGAATTCCTCGATGGCTGCTTTTTCTGTTGCTCTGGTTGGAGCCACTGGATATAACTGATATTTTCCTGTCTAATCATTCTATGCACCCTTATATGAGAACTACAAGAACATGTAAAATAGAGAAGACAGTCTACAACATACCCTCAAAAAGTTTAATCTTCAGTCAGGAGGCTAAGACATACATACATCCTGGTACTAATTTACACTGACATCATATTGTCACTCATACTACCTCAGCTGAATTTCATAGCAAATTTGTAAGGTAGATTGAGCAGATAACATTACCTCCATTTACAGATGAGTAAATTCAGTCTCCAAGGGTTAAGACACAAATCTGTGGTCACTAAAATGGCAAGTGGTAGGATTTACTGTAAAGCCCAGTGAACCTGGCTTCTAGTCTAGTGTTTTTCCAAGTCCACTACAATGATTGTCAGGGTTGATTTGAGATTATGAAAATCCTGTGTCAAATTATAGCTCAAGTTGGGACTTTAGAGTCTGAAAGTGGGTCTACTTGGGAAGAGGCATCACAGGATCTTCGAAGAAGAACCTCCTTCTATGAGTCAGATCTTGGGTCTCATCCCTCATTTTGGGTTTCTCTAACAAAAATACCATATAATCAGTGGCTTAACAACAGAAACGTACTTATCATAGTTCTGGAGGCTGGAAAGTCCAAGATCAGGATGCTGGCTGATTTGGTTTTTGGTGAGGACTCTCTTCCTGGTTTGCAGACGGCCACCTTCAAGCTATGTGCTCACATGATGGAGAGACAATCTCTCTCTTGTCTCTGCTTATAATGGCATTAATCCCATTAATGAGAACTCTACCCTCATGACCTAATTATCTCTTGAAGACTGTATTTCCAAACATCATCACATTGGGGATAGGGCTTCAACATATGAATTTGGATGGGGAGGAACATTCAATCCATAACTGATTCCATTTCTGCACTTATATGGCTGGACAATATTAGATAACTCCTTTAAGTCACTTTGGCCTCAATTTTCAAATGTATAGAATGGAAGTTTCAGCCAGATAGAGTATAAAGTCTATATTGCCTACTCTACTTTCAGACTTCCAATTTCCTCAACTTGAAAATACAGGCAATCGGGGCCCCTGGGTTACTCAGAGGGTTAGAACTTTGCCTTCAGCTCAGGTCATGATCTCAGGGTCTTGGGACTGAGTCCAACATCAGGCTCTCTGCTCAGTGAGGTGCCTTCTTCCCCCCCTTTCTCTGCCTGCCTCCCTGCCTATTTGTGATTTCTCTCTGTGTGTCAAATAAATAAATAAATAAATCTTTAAAAAATAAAGAAAAGAAAATATAGGCAATCAACTCAACCATAACACATTTTTGGTTCAATACTATATAATTCAAAAAAAAAAATGATTCTCTGGCCCACCTACCCTGGAGACAGTTTGCTTCTTGCTCTCACACACTGTTTCAGTTTGAGTTATGACCACTTGAGTATTCATTAAAAAAATATAAAACAATGTAGTGCAGTGATCATGAGCATAGTCTCCAGAACCAAATAGTCAGGATTCAAATCTGATGTTAACAAAGTGAATTACCTTATGCAAGTCCCCTTCTTTCCTCTATACCTCTGTATAAAGATAGGGAATATCTTTAAAATAATACTTTCCCCTTTTAGTGGCTGTGAATATCGAATGGCTTCACATGTATGAAACACTTAAAATAATTTCTGACATATAGGAAGAGCTATGTAAACATTGGTGTTTATTACAATTCTCATCCCAGGATGAATATCTCCTACAAAATATCTTTCCCCAGAGAGCGACTTAATCACACTTACACTATAGTTATTTTTGTACCCCATTATTACATGTTCTTTCTGGTTAGAGTAGCCTGAGGTTATTCTGTTTTTCCTGACCTTGGAAAAGACAAAGCAGCTTAAAACTTGTCCCCAGGGAGCTAACAGTTTAGCTGGAATGATTACCCTATTTCCCCCAAATTCCAGCCAGGCTTCTCTATTTACAGCTGCTCTGAAGAGCTTCCTTCCTGGCTTGTGTCTCCTAAAAGGAGAAAACTATCGCAAGGTCTCTAAGAGGAAGGAAAGGGGACCTTTTTAATTAGCTTTCTCTTTTGAATGACGCAATCACAGACCTGATTCATTTCCATGAATTGAAGGGGGGGAAAAAGTGGAGTGATTGGTGAGCTCTCTGTGAAGGAATGAGTGAAAACTGTCAAGACAGGACAGATTAGAGGAAAGGTGGAATTGGAGAAAACAGCTGTGTGAACTTGGCCATCCACCATGACCCACCTTCAGGCCAGGAGATGAGGCCAAAATCTAAATTTTAAATGGAAGTGGCAAAATGTCTGTTTTCATGATGGAAACTGGAGACCAAAAGAGCGATAGATATGTTGGTCTGATCCTTGGTGTTCTAGAATGTACCAACTGGTATATCTGGAATTTTTCATATAAGGGTTTCCTGCTTGTAGGCCTCTTCCTGTGATATTCCACAGGAATATTTTCCCTTTCAGACCATTTCATATAGTGTGTGTGTGTGTGGGGGGGGTGATCTGTGTGATGTGTACAGATGCACTGCGATGAAATTTCAGAAACCTGAGGCAGCCTACTGAATGCACACCATGGCCTCCTGAATACCTTTGCACTGACCAGACACACTGACCAGTGTGTCTCTGGGAAAACTGAAGAAGAGCAAGGACTCAGATCAATAGAGTCAGGAGGTATCACCATTTCCATAGCACTTTCCATGTGCCAGGCCCAGTATTGATGCACTTAATATTTTACATGTCTATCCTCATACTAGTCCCATGAAGTGGATGTCATTAAATAGAAGTAGAGACAGACCCAGGTAAGTCTACACATTTGCCATGACCACATGGTACTGAATAGGATTTAAGTTAGGTCTTACTTCTTTAAAAGCTATGCTCTTTTCTCTCCCCTGTTACAACAATAAAATATGATCAAGGTGTTTTGTTCTATACATTGCAAGAAAGTACATCAACTTTCCAGCCAGTTTCTTACCTACAGTCAAGTGCACACTCTCACTCTCTTCCCCTGTCTTTCTTTTCCTAGCCATCCTCCACATTGTAGCTGGAATATTCTCTCCCTAAGGTGTATTTGCCTCTAAATCTTGGCTTAAAAGACCTTTCAAAGCTCTACATAACCCACAAGATAAATAGAAATTTCGTTAGCAAGACTCTTCTCAACCTGTTGCCAATCTGCCTCTCTTAGCTCACCTTCTCCATAAAATGCAGTCAGTATAAAAGACTCACAAGATATTGATTATTCACCTAAAACACTCGTGTCACTGAGTTTGTTTACTTCTATAAAATTTCCACTGACTTCTCAAAATCTAATGCAAAAAGTCTGTCTTTGGTGAATGACCTACCATTGTTCACCCCCATTCCCCTAGCCAGATAACATCCTCTCCACTTCTGTGAGGCTACAGCAGATGGTGGGAATGTAAATTGGTACAGCCACTGTGGAAAATGTATGGAATTTTCTCAAAAAATTAAAAATAAAAATACCATACAATCCAGTAATTCCACTATTGGGTATTTACCCCCAAAAATGAAAACAGTGATTCAAAGAAATATATGTGCCCTTATGTTTATTGCAGCATTATTTATAATAGCCAACATTTGGAAACCTGAAAGCAACCCAAGTGTCCACTTATAGATGAATGGATAATAGAAGATGTGGAGTGTGTGTGGGGGGTGTAATTGAATATTGCTATATAAAGAGAAATTGTATATTATATTACATATAATGGAATATTAGCCATAAAAATAATCAAATCTTGTCATTTGCATCACATGGGTGGACCTAGAGTGTATAATGCTAAGTGAAATAAGTTAGAGAAAAACAAATGCCATATGATTTCACTCAGATGTGGTATTTAGGAAACAAAACAAATGAACAAAGGAAAAAACAAACAAACAAACAAAGTCTTACTTATAGAAAACAAACTGGTGGTTCCAGAGGAGAGGCAGGTGGGAGGGGAAATAGATAAAAGGGATTAAGAGTACACTTATCTTGATGAGCTCTAAAAAATGTATGACATTATGAATCACTATATTGTACACTAAAATGAATATTGCACTGTATGTTAATTATACTTAAAAAAATGAATGGCTCTCTGATAGTTAATGAACTCTGTTATGTGTAGAACACTTTATCCTCATTACCAATGCCTCGTCCAGGGTCTGATTTGTGGTGTCAACAAACTATTTGATATATATGTGTAAAAAGGATGAAGGAAAGGAGGGAGAAGGGGAAGAAGGGACAGACAAGAGAAGGAAGGGACAGACAGAGGGAGGGAAAAAGATATAATTCTTTTCCATAGATAGACAAAATTTAAATAGGAATCACTGCTGTTCAGTGAAAAGTCTTCTGTTTTTTTTAAATTCAAAATGACTCCTAGTGTAGTCTCCACCACTATAAATGTAAATGTATGATATATATCGTACAGTATATGTATGGATGTATGGGCTTCAGTTTCTCTAAACTGACCACAGTTCATTGTTTGTCTTGTTTTTTATCTTTTTTATTTTAAAATATGCCCCCAAATTTATTCATATTCCTTCCTTTAAAAAATAGAGACTAATTCATTCCTTTTTAAAATTTTATTTATTTATTTATTTTATTATGTTAGTCACCATACAGTACATCATTAGTTTTTGTTGTAGTGTTCTATGATTCCTTGTTTGCATATAAAACCCAGTGCTCCATGCAATACATGCCCTCCTTAATATCCACCACAAGACTAACCCAACCCCCCACCCCTTCCCCCTCTAACACCATCAGTTTGTTTCTTGGAGTCCATAGTCTATCATTGTTCATCTCCCCCTCTGATTCTCCTCCTTCATTTTTCCCTTCCCTCTCCTAATGTCCTCCATACTATCCCTTATGTTCAACAAATAAGTGAAACCATATGATAATTGACTTTCTCTGCTTGACTTATCTCACTCAGCATAATCTCTTCCAGTCCCATCCATGTTGATGCAAAAGCTGGGTATTCATCCTTTCTGATGGCTGAGTAATATTCCATTGTATATATGGACCACATATGCTTTATCCATTCATCTGTTGAAGGGCATCTCAGCCCTTTCCACAGTTTGACTCTTGTGAACAAAGAGGCAACCCATCCATGGAATGGTAGAAGCTATTCACAAATGATACTACAGACAAAGGGTGTCTATCCAAGATCTATAAGGAACTTCTCAAACTCAATACCCAAAAAACAAATAATCAAGTCCAAAAAATGGGCAGAAGACATCGACAGACACTTCTCCAAAGAAAGAAGACATACAAATGGTTAAGGGACATATGAAAAATTGCTCATCATCATTAGCCATCAGGGAAATTCAAATTAAAACCACACTGAGATACCATCTTACATCAATTAGAATGGCAAAAATTGACAAGGCAAGAAGCAACAAATGTTAGAGAGGCTGTGGAGAAAGGAGAACCCTCTTAGAGTGTTGGTGGGAATGCAAGTCGGTGCAGCCACTTTGGAAAACGGTGTGGATGTTCCTCAAAAAACTAAAAACAGAGCTACCCTATGGCCCAGGAATTGCACAACTGGGTATTTACCCCAAAGATAGAGATGTAATGAAAAGATGGTCCATATGCACCCCAATGTTCCCTGTTTGTCTTTAAATGTTGGTTAAATATTCTATAGAGTCTTTCACTCATTAGTTCTGTTAACATATGGCTTTATCCTGGTTAATGTCAACTCAGTTCTGGCACCATGGGAACCAACTCAAATGGGAGCAGATGCCTTTCCTACATGTTATTTGCTTTGTTGTCCATTTGCATTATTGCTTGTTTTTGTTTGATCCCCAAAACCCTGCCCCAACTCCGCTTAGAGTATGTATGTTTCCATCTGGGTCAACAGGTGTCACTGTTGAGTAGGACAAATATGCCCCCCCATACCACATCTTTTGGGTACTAAATGTCCTAGTTGGTTACAGGGCCCACTCTCTGCTCAGTCTTGATATAAGCAAATAATATTAACTCCATGGTCACTGTGCAAGTTGCCTGAACAGATCCCTGAGAATACTAGTATTTTTTTATTCCTTAAAGGCCTAGATACTGAATGTAATGATGGACCCAATTATACCCATTAAAGGAGGCAAAAAGGATGAAGAAACTACAAACATTTCTATTTGTAGGACAGAGCATTGTTCAATGGGGGACATCGCATCAGCGGAGGAAGAAGTCTGAGATTTAAGTGTCTTCACTGTTCCTAACTAGTTACCACTAGTGTAACTGGCTCAAGCCAGAGGTACCATGACAGCAACCTGCAACGGGAGAGAGGAAATGTTGCAAATTATCAAAAAAATCAGATTACTAGTTTAGACCATAGATTGGTGAGAAATACCAAGAATTATTCTGGAAGAATTTGAGAGAATAAGGTACTCACAGAAAATAGGTGGAAATAGAGCAGAAGAGACGTGGAAATTGTTATCATTTTCCTATCCTCAGACTGATATGGCCTGGGAAACATGTGGAACTGGATAAAATGGAATGGAATGGAGTAGGAAGATAGGGATAGAATGGGATGAGGGATGATTTGCAGTAGAAAACCATGGAATTTTACAGCAAACGCAGTAAATAATAAGTTAAAATGAGGTGAGGTGCTTTTCCAACCAGAGCCCAGGAGAATGACTCCTGCAAAGAAGGTGGCAAGAAGAAGGGCCATTCTGCCATCATTGAGATGGCAGCCAGAGAATACACCCTCAACCTTCACAAGCACATCCATGGAGTGGGCTTCAAGAAATGTGCCACTCAGGCATTCAAACAGACATGGAGATTTGCCATGAAGGAGATGGGAACTCCAGATGTATGCATTGACAACGGGTTTAATAAAGTTGTCTGGGCCAAAGGAATGAGGAATATTCCCTATTGTGTCTGTGTGTTGTTGTCCAGAAAAACAAAATGAGGATGAAGATCCACCAAACAAGCTCTATACTTTGGTTACCTATGTACCTGTCACGAGTTTCAAAAATCGACTGAGCATTAATTAGTAGATGAGAAATAACCAGATTGTCAAGTAAAGGCATATAACTGCCAAATAAATAAGTAAGTAAGTAAGTAAGTAAGTAAATAAATAAATAAATAAATAAAGATAAAGTAAGATGGATTATGGAGTGAAATGGAATCAAAAGAAATATGGGGAATGAATAAATGAAATATAAAATGGCGTGGAATGACTAGGTGTGGAATATACTATAGAATGAAATGAAATGAAATGGGCTAGAACAGACTGGGATATAAAGCATACTGTTATATCAAAATTTTGAAATAGTATACAGAATACAATACAATGGGATGGAATTTTTTGTTAAATGGTTCTGACATGTAGATATAATTGTCATGAAAATAATTAGCAGACTCAGGAAATTGCCATCATAATTCTAGTCCAGATTGTAAGAAATTTAGGGACCTGAAAGCTTTGTGCCTTCCTTGAATTATTCTGCAAATGGTCACCTACCTTATGATTATGGCATACAACTGGCACTCTGTGGTAACAACAACCAACAATACCAGCACCTCTACTCAACTCCTTTGATGTGTTATTTTTTTTAATCCTCACATCAGTCAAATAGGATAAGTCCTATTTTGATCTCCATTTATAGATAGGGAAATGGAGGCACAAGAAGGTTAACCTACTTGCCCAAGATTACACAGTTAGAAAGTAGTGGAATCAGAATTCAAATGCCAAGGTGGTTAGGCTGGAGCTCCTGTGTGCTGACCCAGTACACAAACCACTTATTACCATGTCAGGGACTTATAATCTATGGCATTGCATGTAGAAATGTTAGAATTGGTATAAACCATGTTCTAGCTAGTAAATGTCACCTGCAAAAAGGCTGGAAAACTTGGCAGAGGCACTGCTCTGATACAAACAAAATAAAATAGGGCAGCTCTGCTGCCATATTCAACACATCCAGAACCACATTGTCCCTTACCCTCCTTAAACCAAGTCTCACTGGGGGATTTCCTCACCTATTAACATTCCTAATTCTAGTACTCATCTGCTCAACATTTCCTAAGGGTCATTATAGACAATTTGATTATTTTTCATTTAACATTTGAACACCTATTCTATTGTTTTGAAACCTAACGGTTTTTTTAAAAAGTGGACTCACTTCTAGAAATATTCTCAGCAAAGAAAGGTGGCCATTTGGGGAGGCTGGGTGGCTCAGTCATTAAGTGTCTGCCTTCAGTTCAGGTCAGGATCCTGGAGTCCTGGGATTCAGCCCTGCATCAAGCTCCCTGCTTGGCAGGAAGCCTGCTTCTCCCTCTCTCACTCCCCCTGCTTGTGTTCCCTCTCTAGCTGTGTTTCTCTCTGTCAAATAAATAAATAAAATCTTAAAAAAAAAAAAGAAAGAAACATGGCCATGCAACTATAAATTCATATAACTAGCCCCTTCCACCTTACCCCCTGCCTCCACTGAGATGTTAGAATGCTCATTCTGGAGAACATCTAGTGTGGATACAAGTAGCTGTCTTTCCTTGGTATTTACCACTTGGGAGAGGCTGTGTCATCTACTGATTGAGAGAGGCTGCCTGAGCTCAAATCCTGGCTCTACCACTACATAGTTTTTTGCCCTTGTGTAAGCTATTAACCCTCACTGTGCCTCAGTTTCCTCCTTTGTGAATTGGAGATAAGAGGATAGCTTGAAAGATAAAATAAGTTAATATACTTGGAGCACTTACAACACTGCAAATGAAGAACTTCATAATATTAGCCCTTATTATTGGATAGGCTTTGCATCATGCGCTTCCTAAGTATATCGTTTTAAATCCTTATAACCATCCAATGAAATGGGTGTTATAATTTTGTCATTTCACAGGTGTGAAAACTGAGGTTCCGGGAAATTGGGTAATTTACCCAAAGCCACATAATAAGTAGTACAAATAAGTTTCAAATCCAAGTTAGTCCAACTCAGAAGCCAGTGTTCTTAACCATTATGCAATGCAATATTACCTCCTTTTCAAGCTGTTAGAAGGTCACCAGAACATAGACAAAGATATCAGTACTTGGACAGGAATGAAGAGTTTCAAGCAGTCCTGGAAAGGGGAGGGGAGTGGAGAGAAGTGCGTGTATAGAAAGCGGTGAACTTCATGCAGAAAAAATTAAAAACCACTGGGGCATCAAAGAAATGTGTCATCTCTTCCTGGAAATAGTTCATGGCTTCCTGAGGGCTCCACCCAAAAGACCACATTTAACCTCCTCTTGTACTCAATCTATATCAGCTAGTTGCCCCCTACCTTTCTCCTACCACACTCTAAATTTAGTCCTTTCGGACATACCAGATATAGCTGTGCCAACATAGCAACTTGGTTACTTAGGAAGGCCCTAGACCCTGGTGCCTGCAGTATGGTCCCACTTCAGGCTTTATCTAATGTGCTACCACTCTGGTCTAAGACATCATCTTCTCACCTAATCTCTGTGATCATGTCCTAGCTAGTCTCTCTCTGCAGTTCATTCTCAACCTGCAGTCAAAGGGAGCTTTCCAAAGTTCTAATATGATCATCCACTACATTGTGTTACACCTGCTTTCAATGCTCTTAGAAAAATTCCACAGTCCTTAACAAGAACCATCTTGTGCAAAGTCCCTGTGATAAGAGAAAATGTGGTTAGTAGAATAGCAAGGATGCAAAGGGGGAATGATGGAAGTGAGATTGATAAGTTATGAGGTTCAGAGTCTTTCAACTACAGCACTATCCTCAGCTTATAATGTTACCCTTCATTGTGAGATTATTTGATTCATGACATCCATATTTATCCTGTGGTTCAGACTAAAAGTCATGGAGTCATCTTTGACTTTTCTCTTCTTCTCATACTCCAGTTCTGATCATTCAGTGAATTTTGATAGCTCTACCTTCAAAATACCTCACCAACACCATTACCAGCACTCTGGTTCAAACAACTTTCTTCTCACTTAGGAGTCATCACAAGGGTTAGACTCCTCCTCTTGAAAACGTCTCGTGCATTCTTATCTCACTCAGTAAAACCCAAGTTCTCATGAAGGCATGACAGGGCTCTATACAATACTGCTTACCATTCCTTGCTCCTACATTCTGCCTGACCTCACCTCTACCATTTGCCCTTTTTCTTCCTGACCACTGCCCTTTTTCCTCATCCTCAAGCACTGCAAACACACCCCTGCCTTTGGGTCTCCATTCTTGCTGTCCCTTCTCAGAACATGCTTCCTCCAAGTATTTGTACGACTTGCTTCCTAGCTTCATTCAGATCTTGGCTCCAGTGTCACTTTCTCAGAAAGCCTATCTGATCATCCTTTGTAAAACAGAACTATTCGTTGCTTGTTTACCCAGTATCCTACCTTAATTTTCCCCTTATCACTTCCTTCCACCTGACATGTTACTATGGTCTGTTCCTCTCCTCCACCTTACCCTAGTACAATGAAAGCTATATGAAAGCAAAGATTATACTGCTCATTCTCTACCGTGTTCCTCATGCTCAGAACAATCCCTGCCACATATCTGGTACTTAACAAATATCTCATGTTGATAAATGAATGTCTGTCTTTGCCAAGAAGCTGACTCCACAAGACTAGCATTCACCATTGGGTCCACAATGCATAGCAGAGTCTGTCTCATAAACAAAGCTCAATAAACATTGTTGAATTAAAGAGTGAATGGAATAGTGAATGAATGAATGTTTAGAGTAGTTTACTGAGCATGGGATGAGAACTACAGAAAGTATGTTGAAAAGGTTTGGAAATATAAAGCAGGAGATCTGCCTGGTCAATCCTCATCTAAGAAGGTCACTCAGGAAAATCAAGTCAATATCTCAATTTCAAGTCCCCAAATTACATTCTAGACAGGGTAAGGGACAGGGAGGAGGGATCAATCTGAACTTCAGAAGTGAAGTACACAAATGGGGCATTTGTTGTCCTCAGGATGTTGAAGTCTATGGACATTCTTCAGCCTCTAATGAAGGATAACTTTAGAAACAGTCAGGAGGGAGTGCCCTGTGCAGTATCAAGTGGCCCCATGCAGCTGGGGAAGCTAAGCAGTACAGAGTCTGGAACAGACAAGACTTTGGGGGGTGTTTTTTTTTAGGTGGGGGACAGTTCCAAGTTGGCTTTTGCTTTGCTCAGAAGGCATCACTTGGGTGTTCAGGGAGATGTTTAGTCCATGTGGAGCCTCATAGCCTGGCCTGAATGTGAGCCCAAGTATACTATAGAGGGGCTGTGAATTCCAAGATGTTTTATTACCATGCAGGCACAACTGCAGTGCCACATTTTGCTGACCCACATGAAATGCAAATAAGAAGAGCCTGCTTTGCTTCAGCTGTTGCCTTACCTCCAGCTCTGCAAGAAGCTGATCAATAATAATTTTAGTTAAGACATTAGGTTCCAAGGGGCTGAATCTAAAAAGATGTCCTGATATAAAGAGATAAAGTAAATGGAGGGTGGAGGGTATGTCATTCAAATTTCAGAGAAGATAAACAGTGAGATGTCTATGTTACATGTCCAAGAGGCAGTGTGATAGGAAGGCAGGGAATGGAGTGGGGTGCTCTGGCCCAGGACTCAGGCCCAGTACCTACAGACTATGGACCTTGAGATAATACTTAAGGAATCTGAGCATCTTTTATTAAAAAAACACTGTTTCCTGCATTACTGCAAACTTAATTACACGGTTACAAACAAGAATATTTGTTGAAATAGTTATCACATGCATTTGTTGATTTAATTGTTTCAATAATCCTATACTGTGAGAATTATCATTATGGTTCTCATTTTACAGATGAGAAAAGTGAACAATTGAAAGTGCAGACCTGCTCCAGGTCTCACACACCTGTTGGAGGTGTCTGTGGTATTGTGGTGAACCAATCACTTAAACTTCCTCCCTTCAGGGCTTTCTACTTTGGGAGCTATGCTCCTGGAATCATCATCTAAACAGAAAATAAATCAACACCCCATAAATAACAGATACATTCCCAGTATCTCTCAATGTGGAACTCTCTAGTAGGGAGTTGGGAAAGCAGGAATGCCTGAATCCTACCCCGTATTCCAAGCACCCCTCGATGTGGCTATCAAGGAAGATACACACACAAAGACCCAGGATAAAACTCAAAAAGGACCTATGTCATCCTGAGTTGGTGTAATCTTCCGAACTCTTAGTGAACTGAGTGGAGTTACAAGACCCAACTCATGGAGTGGAGGGGCTCTGCAACACTTTTCATTCCATTCCATTTTATTGCCAAATTTTACCATTTTACCAAACCACAGAAGATAGATGTAAAAGAGGAGAGGTAGAGCACAAGAAAACACATCTAGCAGGACACTTTTCCTAAGGAACAGAAAGGAGAAAGAAGAGATGCTCACACTCAGATGGATAACCTTCCATCAGTGGCTGCCCCCATTCAGTGATCAGCCTGGGCACTCCCTGAGGCTAGGCCTAAGGTGAGGCAAGCGGGGTTCCATGAGTACAGAATGGAAGGAGGTACAAATTCTCAAATTCCTGAAAGTGCAGGTTGGGCACCTGAGACTCTGTGCCTCCAGAAATGTTGCACTGTCCAGGTCTCTCACTTGTCTCACCCTAGTCCTATCAATTCAGAATCCCGAAGTTAAACCAGGTAGACCACTAAGTTTTCCTGCTATGGGGCGTCTAGGTGAGAAGAGAGGTAGTAACCTGTATCTTCCCACAGTGCTAAAGATAGATCTTCTCATCGCCTTTCATTTACTATTCCTCTAGACTTTCAGCCTTTCACTAAGTTTAACATAAATGTGGTTTACCTGGGGATCTTGTTAAACCATATTCTGATTCAGCCAGTTGGGGACAGGGCCTAAGATTCTGAATTTCCAACAAGCTCCCACAATAAAATGTATCATATACAGCAAATAGCTTAACATATGAATACACCATTAACATCTAGTTAGTATGTAGTATATATAGATAAGCATATTGTTTAACATATAAATACATTATTGAAAACAACAACAATAACAGAGAAATGGAATTACTATGGCACCAAGTGATGGTTTGACTTTGGAGCAGTGTGTTTTTAGTCAGGATTAGAGGAAGAAATGATGAAGCAAAAATTGCTACCAGTGAGGTTTGGGAAGAATTGATCGGGAAAAATTTTTCAATTTAAGGGCTTGGATGTTTAAGATGAAACTATATTCCTGGTGAACTAAATTTCAGAGGAGGAAGTAGTAAGAAGCCCAGTTTTTTCTGGCTGGGGTGAAGGGACCTTTAGTGCAGACAGCATTCCACTATTTAGGGTTCACATCAGGTACACCAGGATCTGGCCATAGGCAGGAACTGTAGCCAGGCTGAAGTTCCATAGAGACAGCCTGACCTGCTCAAGATGGCCTCAGGAACTGTTTATTTTCTTCCTTATTACTACCTAGCTCATATATGTTTCACTTGCTCCATTTATAAGAACATGAACTCAATGAGCACAAGGACTTGTGTCTGTTTCATCTACTCTTGGATACTGAACATCAAGAACAGTGCCTGTAACAGAATAGGCACTCAATAAACATCTATTGCACAAATTCATACTAGTGAGATAATTAGCATAATAACAAATGAATGTAAAAATGAGTTAGATGGACCAGGGCTTCTAACTTTGAATCAAGAATTGACTGGTATGAGCGTCTTGCTATGTTCCTGGCCTTGGAAGAGATTGCTCAGTAATTGAGGAAACGTGGCAGAAATATAAGAAGGAAAAAATAATGATATAAGTATTAAATAGCATAGTAAGAGTTTCAGAAAATTGTTAGCATTTTCAGCATCTTGACTCTGGTCCTTTAATTGGGGACTGAATACAGAAAATGAAGGGACAGAGTTCTGTGGAGTGGCCCATAACAGAATTTTGAGAGGCCAGATTTGATGTGGCTTTTAAAACTTTTCATGGGCCTTTGGGATTGCTTCCAAAGAGTCAAAGTCGTGAATATCAAAACCACAAATGTCCACTGTCTGATAATGTAGTCTGTCTCAGCTTACAGCTGGCATGGAAATACCATGAAAAAGGCTGTCCTAAAAGTGGTGTGACTGGGCCAGTTTAGCTGAACAGATTCCTGAGGTGCACAGATAATTTAAATAGAAAGCTGTTTGAAGGAACAAGGGAACTCAAAATAGAAATAATGTCATCAGTAGCAGCATCTCCCTGAGCCCAGTTCTCCTTACTTTGGGTCGCATGGGCTTCCAAAACTACCTGGAGAATTGCTTAGCTTTGCTCTGTGTGGGTAACTTAGGATAAGTGGGCCTCCAATGTCTTTGTGCTAAATTTGTGAAAGAGAGTGTATGCTTAATTTTTATAGGCAGCAATTAGCATGAAGTGGTTTGGTTGGTCAAAATTCTATTCAATCACCTCAGAGGTAGTACAAAAAGCCCATGCTCAGCACAAAGACAGGGCTTTCTGGCACATCCAGATTCACTGTTGCAATTTGCCTTTGCCCCTTACACCGTTTCTTGACCTGGATGCCGTCAAGGACAGGGAGGAAATATCATTAAGATTCCTTTCCTCAAGGACATTAGGAAAAGGAAAGGAAATGTGAATTGTGGTAAATCAGAGCGGGGGGAAAAAACCATGAGGGACTGTGGACTCTGAGAAACAAACTGAGGGTTTTAGAAGGGAAGGGGGTGGGGGATGGATGAGGCTGGTGGTGGCTATTAAGGAGAGCACGTACTGCATGGAGCACTGAGTGTGGTGCATAAACAATGAATCTTGAAACACTGGAAAAAATAAAAGAAATTATTTTAAAAAAAAAAGATTCCTTTCCTCAAGGTATCAGCACATAGGGAGATACAAAGACATTGTCATTTCCTCTTTATGAACAGCAAGATGCTCTTAAAATAATTTCTAAGTTGCTTCCTAGCCAAGTCATTATGTCAAAGATGATCAGTCAAAAGCTCAAAATGATATTAAAGTCAATCTTATTGATAGAAGAGAACCACTGCATAGTTTTCAAGTCATGCATAGCTAAGGGATACATCATCATGATATTGAAGAGAGTTTCTTTTTTGTAATTAAGAGGAATTGGTCATGAAGTCTCACTATGCCCAGAAATAACAGAGAGCTATGTCACTGTCCTCTGTACTTTTCCTATGTGGAAGAAGTGAAAGATAACTTACCAGTAGGTAAAATCGATAGAAGTAATTTCATTAGCGAGCTGTGGGAAAGCAGCTATATTAATAGGAAATACTCATTGCTAGAAAGTTCGAGAATCCATGTGAGTGAATTTTAATATTAAGTTTATCTGAAATTCTATCATGTACTCAATCTCATAGAGGTACTAATAGCAAAACTTGGCTATAGAACACAAAAATGAACAATGCATGGTTATGCTGTGATGAGTCATTAATAAAGGATCGTGAGAAAGGTACGAACTTTGACCTTCAATTTTAATTTTAATGTAGACATGGAGAGTTTCACAAACATACGCAGCAATTCATGCACTCATCTATGTTATCTTTATAATTATTGAAACAAAAATTAACTGTACCACTTCAGTTATGCTATTAAGGCTTGTTTACATTTTGAATCTTAAATGATAGTGAGAGGTATATTAACTTTTCTAAATAACCATGAATGAATAAATATGTGTGAATGGACAATTATTATTCAAAGATGGTGATCACGAGTGAGGCCCTTATTGCCACCTGGTGGCAGCATACCCTAATTGAAGAATTAGTTGTTGCTAATTAGTGTAATCAAGAAATCTAAATGTGCAAAGCGACGGCAATCACATCACATGAGTTGATATCACATAGATGAAATATTAGGTGGTCATAAGCCCCTGTAATTTAAATACAATGTTTGTATTTTTATTTTCTATCTGAAGTGAAGAAGAGAAACACAACTCTCTGGTGTTTGGTACAAGGCTGGTTTCCCTTAGGCTCTAAGACTGTTCGTTTGAGGAGCTACAAAGCCATTTTACCCAGCAGGTGGCCCAGGCCTATTTAGTCACCATATTGACCAAAAAGTTTTAACTATATCATTTCTGTGGTGTAGTAGAAATAACACTGACTACAGATGTAATCTAACAGTGAGTTCCAGGAAAAAGTAGTACTCTTCACGTAACCCTCAAAAAAATCTCTGTTCAGTGAATTCATGCACATACTTATTTACAAAAGATTATTTTATTAAACTAATCCCAATGACCTGGCCACAATTCAGACAAATTGCATCCTTATCTCTGGAGATGGAAACAGACATTGATGTTTTTGTTAAAACTTCCCAGGGGTTTCAATGTACATCTGATGTTGAGAACCATTGAACTAGAGTAAAGACAAGAATAAAACATAGACCAAGGAAAGATGATGTTCCTGTCTGCAATTAGATAAATCTGCAGCAAGCCTGAATAAGAAATTTAAGTGTATATGAAAAATATATAAACAATAAACAAAATGCCATTGGCACCTTCTGTCCAAAGTTCTTCAGAAACTCTGAAGAATAATGGAAAGTAAACCTGTTTTAATTGACAACTTTCTGCACAGATGATTTCTGTATACATTTCATTTAATCTTCACCCACATGGTAGGAAGACTTTATTATCCCTGTGCCCCTTAAAGTTTTATAAACTGAAACAAACATAAATTTATTAGCATAAGGTCATGCAATTTGTAAACAGCATAGCATGGATTTAAAGTTAAGACGCTCTAACCCCAAATCGCATGGGTATTTCCATGAGATCTTGTTGAGTTCACATTAAGAAGTACGCTAGCCATCAGACTTCCAGTCTTCTTTGGTACACTGACAACTTCTTTTTGAGCCTCACAAACCACTGGGGCTGAAGCCTTAACAGGTTTGGAGACAGAGACTCAGCTCAGTGAGTCATCTGACTTTCCCTGAGTCTCCTCTCCCTATTTACCAAACAATTCTAGTCAAAGGAACTCTAGTTCAAATGCAAAGAAAGCAGTGGCTGTCAGCTGATCAGAAGATGAATCAAAGACATATTTTTAATGGAAATTTGTTAGAAAGAATGACTTTTTCAGCCATAAATAGAAAACCCCAGTGGTTTTAAACTATGAGAAGGTGCAATGTCTCTCTCCTATCTCCTCTGTTTTTGGTAGGTACAAAACCCTCTGAACTTGCCCAGATTCCTGGGTTATGTCGCTTTATCCTACTGGGTATCCTGATGGTCTAGTAAGTCAAACAGTAAAACAAGACTTTCTGAGCTTCCGCTGTGGATGTCCCTCCTAAACCCCCTGCCATGATGGGTTTTCCATCTGGCAAAAGAAAAAAGCAATGCGCATGTGTGAATCTAACCATGTCATTTCTCTGCTTAAAATCCAGAAATTTTAATGACCTTCATTTGCATTTAAGATAAAAA
The DNA here is from genome assembly GCA_004023965.1 of Spilogale gracilis. Taxonomy (NCBI): domain Eukaryota; kingdom Metazoa; phylum Chordata; class Mammalia; order Carnivora; family Mephitidae; genus Spilogale; species Spilogale gracilis. Next base: position 166,678 of record PITA01001680.1, on the reverse strand, counting down.
TGGAGGTCTTTGACAGGTTCTGACCGAGTCTGATATGAACCTTGTGTATTTCTCCAAAATCTTCAGACTCCCCGCTCCCCCTCTCCATTCCCTAAAAGTACATTCTTCCGTTGGCAGACTTTTGCCACTCCTCTTTCTCTGCCTAGAATTCAGCCCCAGTCTTAAACTTGGATTATTCAGCCCCAATCTTGATCTTGGATTATTAGTAATTTATTGCCATGTAACAAACCACCCCCAAACTCAGTGTCTTTTTTTTTTTTTTTTTTTTCAAACTCAGTGTCTTAACATGACAGCCATTTCACTAGCTTTTGATTCAGCGGTATCTGCTAGAGTTGTTTTTGTACGCTGTAGATATCTGGCCTCTGGACCCAGCTGAATGATCTAAGACAGCGTAGCTCACAGTTGGAGCAAGAGGTTAGCTGGTTGAGTTCAGAGAACTCAGCAGAGGTTGCTCTTCTCCATGGACCTCTCATCATCGGGGAGGCTAGACTAGACTTCTTCAGTTGGCATTCTCAAAGCTGTGCTCCAAGGGAGCAACAGCAGAAGTGTTTTCTTGGACATTCTACTGGATACTCAAGTCAAAGACTGCCTCAGATTGTGTGGATAAGGAAACCAATCCTACCTTTTAATGGGGGCAGCTGACCGTTTGTGATCTATCTTACCTGGTTAACTACTGTTGGCACTTCCTTTAGATGGCAGTCTTCATTTTCCTACAGCAAAGCATGACTCTGAATCACTGGATACCATCAGGTCCTCTGTTACCTGCTTGCAACTTGCCTGCCCCCCATCCTGCCGCTTCCTTGCAGCATTTATTACTTTATAAGCAAATATTTATTTGTGAGATCATTTGATTAAATCTGGCTTCCCTCCTCCACGACGACCTCCGTAATGGCAGGGAGAGGGCCTATACCTTCAGTATGCACCAAAAAGCCAGGACCAAAGTCCCTATCCTGTAAGCATTTGTTGACTAAACACAGCATGTGAAAGCCAGTTGGGAGTTAAGTAGATTAGAAGGTAGTGACCATTGCTGAGGAGGAAGGAATTCATTGGGTTACATAAACCACTCCACCTGCAGTTTTCACATCAGGAAGCTGAGTGTTCACATCATGGATGCCAATCATTGCCCTTGAAAGCAATAGGAGATCAGTGATTTAATTTTTAGTGAAAAATAAATATGCCTTTCACCCTCATATCCTTTTAGTGCATGAAAAGTCACAGATAAACAGGGAATTATTAATTCCTATACTGATTAATTAATATTTAATGTACTTTAAAATACTTCCCTAAGTAATCATGTGTCATTTATGTATGAATAAGGATGGGTAGATGGTAAAGAAAGACAGAAGCCTTAGGCCAACCACTGAAAGAGTCTCTGTAACACTCAGGTGTCTTTTTTTTTTTTTTTTTTCAGCAGGTGGGGAGAATTTCCCAGGGCTAATCTATTATCTTGTCAAAAATACCCATGATTTGTCAGTTAAGCCCCTGATATTTTTAGTGGTGGAAAATCTGTCAGAATGACCAAAAAGGCACACATTTACAGAGTAGAAGAAACAAAACCACGTGGGTAGACTGAAATGAAACAGTCATTAGTAGTAAGTTTGAGGTTGATTGCTCTTCAAAAAAAGAAACAAACCTGTTTCTTCTGTTTTTCCAGTGCTGTCAGTCTTCAGAGGCCCCTTTGTACTCTCTGAGAATCAGAAATATGCCTACCCATTTTGGGTTTCCTGCCATTGTGTTTAAAATACAGATTTTACCTATTTGGGGTAATCACCAGGGTAACCTCTTCAGTGAAATTGACCTAAGTTAAGAGTAGTGTACTTTCAGAAATCCGGTGCTCTGTGGGTTACAAATGATTGACTCTCATGCTCTTCCCACCAGGGAAGATGGCATGTTTTGCAAATCCTGAAGCATGAGGTACTGTTTTTTCTCCTTTCACACTATTCTCTTTTTAATTTCCCCTAACTAGAAGTATGTCCAAAAGGACTTCCCTCAAAAGCACTGTGACAGAAAGAGTTTTCAAAACGCATTAGAGAGTTGAGTTTTTGTTTTTTGAGTATTTTTCCAGTCTTCTTGTCTCTTGGTTCTCTGTCTCTTCAATCTGTGTTGTGCACTGTGGTCAGGACCCCTTTTCTAACCCATAAGTATAATTATCTTCTTACTTTTATTCATCAGTGGCTCCCAGTTATTCCCTGGATGAAGTGATATGGTCATGGCATATAGGCTCTGTCCTAATCCAGCCCCTTAGAGTATATGACATAGAGGTTGGGAACATAAGTTCTGCAACCAGACTACCTGGGTTTGACTTTTTCTGTGCCACCTACTGGCTGTGAAACCTTCAGTAAGATTCAACGTCTCTCAGAGTTTATTTCCTTACCTCTGAAATGGAGAAAATGCTCATATCCAACTCATTGAATCACTGTGAAGTTTAATTGATTTCACAGATTTAAATAGCACTTGGAATAACCAACACTTGCCTTGGTGTTACTGTGTAAACTTACATGCCATGATTTCATCCAGTGAACATCCCAGTTCAGCTGGACGTGCATCAGGTAGGGCACCATCGGCTCAGACACAGTGATCGCTGATACAGAGCTTCCTATGCTCCAAGAACTGTGAGATAATACATTTCTGTTGTCTGTAAGCTAAAGTTTGAGGTAATTTGTTACAAAGCAATAGAGAAGGTAATGAAAGGTCATGTCTAATTTATTGAACCTCTTCATGCCTAAATTTCTTGCAGCTGCTGAATCTTTATTTATAAAACAGAGATAACACTCATTTCACCAAACCATTGTAAGAATTACATTAAAGTATTACCTCAGACTCAGTCACATGTTAGAAAGGCTAGGAAAGTATTTGACTCAGAACCCAGGACTTGGATGAAAGTATTTAGTTAACATTTACATCTTCTTTTCTCCTGAAATAAACCACTGCAGGCCTCTCCTCACTGCCAGCTTGGATTTCTAGCACTCAAGATACATACTTTAATAGATTCGACACCTAAGTATCAGCCCCTATAGGAGTGTCCATCAGAAGACTTTGGGGAAAAAGGATTTTCTAGACTAATGCTAAGCATACCTGAACAGCTTTCAAAGGACTCTGTCTCCAGTCCTCAGCATCTCTCTCAGGATTTGTAATGTTCTGTTTCTGAGAAACCATTTCAAACTACAGTAAATGCCATACAAGCATATAAGGACGAGGGACACTGGTAATGAGAGCAATGCAACAAAATTTGCAAACTCAGTAAATATGCAAATGTGAAACAGTGAGGGACTTCACCCTGTCGTAAAATGCCTCCGGTAGTACAGGAGGGCCACGATTTACTAAAGAGGGTGTGTGGACGGCACAGCTCTATGGGCCCTGTGGTCTTCTGCAGACCAGGCTTGTACAGTCGTGAAAGACTGGAGATTGATGGGCCTTTAATTTTCTGTACTTACAGCCTAAATAATGAACATTGCGAGGGCTTGATGGGTTCATAATTATCTGCTCTACAGTCAATCTCTTGGGACTTTCTCTGATTTTTTCATTCCTCGGAGGGTGTGAATAGAGTGGGTGAGAAGAAAATGAAGCCTGAAAAGGAAGCAGTGCCTCTCCTTCCTGGAAGGCAATTCATTTGGAGGAAGTAGCTTCAATGCTTGCAAGCAATCAAGAGGGTTCTTGTGTTCTTTGCCTTTTTTGCCAGTGTCTTCTCTGAAGCTCATATCAGAAGTATGCTTCTGAGGGAAAGCCACAATGGTAATCATAATAGGTAAAATGTATGGAACAGAGATGTGTCAGTAGTCAATACAATTCTCAAACAGAGAACAGTGTATATTCGCCCCCCCCCCACAATCATTGTCTATATTCACAGATGAGGATACAGAGGCCCAGAGAAGTTAGTAGCTTGACCACCCCCATACGACGAACAGAGGGTACCCACAGGATTCTAACTTGGGCATTCGGATTCTTGGGCCAGCCTTGCTAATGTTAGCCAAGAGTATCAATAGCGGTGAATTAACAAAAAAAAATTCAGATTCTTTACAGGAGACAGTATTTGTTCACATGTACCATCTTGTTCTTAGATGAGTCCTAATAATTCCCATGTTAGAGCTACAGAAGCCAAGTCTACAAGAACTGAAGGGTCTTAAAAAAAATAAATAAATAAATAAATAAATAAATAAATAAATAAAAGAACTGAAGGGTCTTGATCACTAAGAGAGTGTCAGAACCAGGAACCCCATATTTACCATTCAACTTTCACCACAAATGTCTGTGGTATTAAGAGAGTTGTTTTACTTCTCTAAACCTCTTTAAACCAATATCCTATAAAATGGGAATAATAAGAGTTTTCCCCTGATGAGCATATTGGATCATCAAATGATGTTAAATATGTAAAATGATTAACACAATTCATGGTTCACATCAGGTCTGTGATAAATATTTGTTATTATCATCTGTAAAATTATCTCCATTATTAGCACACTTCATTTTCAAGCCTTACTGGAAAAAAATAGTGGCAAATTCCTCCACAGAGATTCATCCTTTCAATTATATACTCCTTACTCTTATGACTATTTAGAAGAAATTCTTCTAAGTTAGACTTTGAACAAAGAAAAACTCTTTTCTAGCAGGAAGCTGGTGAAGCAAAAAGAGGAAATTTTACTTTATAAGCATTTTTCCTTTCTCCTGGAGGTGGTCACTAAATGATTTGTGTGTGCATTTGTCTGTGCAGCTCTCAAAATTAAAATTCCTTAGAGGGAGCCATTGAAAACCAATCATTCAAAAAGCTTAAAAAATGACATCTTGAAGAGCTCGTTGGTGCTAATCCATCAAGGTTAGCAATGATTCAACTGTGATTCTTTATTCAGATTCATCTCTCCCATAATATTAAATGCCATAAAGCTTTGAAGCATTGTATCCCAATGAATGAAGACACGAAGAAGAAAGTAGGGTGAGCAAGTGGGAGGAAAACCCTCAGATGAGCCCACCCTAGCTACTCTCTAGAAAGAAAAAAAGAACAAGAAAAAAAGACCTCTTTGGAAAGAGTGATCTCTTAACCTTGACAATTTCAGCACTTAATGGTGGACTGATAAGATGACTTATCTCAAACAGCTGAAAATTTGGATGAAGTTTACAATTAGCTTTTCTAAATCACTTTGAAAAAACGTTTCCAGCAACATTCCGCATCTAGCCCTGAGACTAATCCTGCAGTTGGAGGAATACCATGTTGCCATTTTTACAGCAGAGAGAGCTGAATCACAGAAAGGTTATTTACTCCATCCAGATCAACAAGTCAATAAGACCAAGAACCAGGAATGATATTGTCTTTTCCAAATCTCCTGTTCTTCGATTATCATTGGTAGCTATAGAATATTTTAAGATTGATAACAGCTCAATAATAATAAATAAATGTCCTTTTATAAAATCTAAGACTTAAGAGTTAGGATCATATATTTATAAAATAAATTAAATACCAGTCATTTAACAATATTTATTGAGCACATCTTAAAAACTCACACTAGACCAGGGGTAGATATGAAATATAAGGCCCTGTGTCTGTTCACAGAGTTGAAGCATACATTGTAGTTAGATAGATATAAGCCAGATTATACGCGAACAATAATATGGTGTCTTACTAGTTCTTCCAGGTGTTATTAATTGGTCTGGCTTTAAAAACTGAACTGAAAAGGAGTATTTCATAGTGGAGAAACATTCTATGGAGACACAGTATCCATCCTTTTTTAGGGATTCACAAAGCACAGTAGCCCATCCCAAGTTCCTGAAGTCTCACCAAAAAATGAAAACCTGTTTAGCTTTATTGGGTCAGAATTTCTTAAACATTTCATCATGAAATAAGTTTACTTAGAAAACTCTCATGAGGAAATGGTGTTGTAAAACACAGTGATTCTCAAACTTGAGAATACATAGAAATCATGTGGGAAAAGTTATTAAAATTCAAATTCCTTGGCTCTACAGTGTATGCTCAGAAATTCTGATTTAGGGGCCCTGGGGTATGGCCTCAGAACTTGCATGTTTTACAAGCTCCCAGATGATCCAATGTTGCAGGTTTGAGAACTAAATTTGAGATGTATCTCTGTGTAACAGTTTCAAAATGTGTTTGTAGAATGCTGGACCCTAATGGTTGACTGAAGGGTGCTCCCACCCCCCAGAATCCCTATGTTGAAGCCCTAACCCTTAATGTGATTATATTTGGTGATAGAGCTTTTAGGAGGTAATTAAGGTTCAATGAAGTCATAGTGTAGGGTTCTTATTCCAATAAGATTAGTGGCCATATAAGAAGAGAAAGGGTTGTCGCAGACACTTGTCTCCATGCACATGCTCTGTGAGCACACAGTGAGAAGGTATCCCATCTACATGCTAGGAAAGAAGACCTCACCAGAACCAGACATTGATGACACTCTAATTTCAGACTTCCAGCCTCAAGCAAACTGAGAAAATAAACGCCTATTGTATTAGGCACCTAGTCTATGGCATTTTGTTATGGCAGCCCAAGCAGACTGAGACAGCTCTAAGGTTCCTGGCTTTTTACAGTATTTGCATATGCATATAGTCTCATGCACATAGTTGAATCCCTTTAAATAATATATCAGAAAGGCTATCTGATCTAAGCAGGAAAGAAAGAATGAAGAGAAGAGGTCATTTTAGAAGACGGTAATTCAAACTCTATGTCTTAAGATATATTACTTTGAGCATGGATAGGAGAGCATTTCAAATTGAGGGGAAACTGTGCACAAAGCTGAATGAGAAATGTTACAGGATATGCAGGGAATGAGATATTTTGCTTGGGTGGAGATGATGAGAAAAGTTGTACATAAGGAAGAATGTTCTTAGTTGAAAACAACAGAACATTTGGAACAAACTAGTTGAAGTAATAAAGGGAATGCATTGGCTCACATCACTGAAATATCTAGAGGCAAAGCAGATTTCCAGTTAGACTTGGTCCAGTTGTTCTAGTCCTTCTGGAATGGAAGCCCCAGGAAGCCAGAAGTTCTCTATTTTAACAGCTATCCTCCTGATTCCTGGCATACTGCCTGCATGAGGGTAGACACTCAATAAATTCAAGGGGAGCAAAATAAATAAATGCCCCCAAAGACCTGGTTTCATTCAGTGTCATTTCTTTGCTCATGATTTTTACTTCTTTCTTGGTCTGACTTGCTTCAGAGGCACAAAAATGGCTGCTATTAATGTCCATATCCTAAATACATCCCTTTTCACACCTGTGAGAGAAAATCTGATTCTTCTCTAAACCAGTTTCTTCTTCTTCCCAGGTACACAGGTAGTCTACATTTCCCAGGTTCTCTAAAACTAAGTGTGGCCATGAAGCAGAGTTCTAGACAATGAATGGGATGTGAGCAGGAGTGATATTCACTATTTGCCCTTATGGTCTCCCAGACACATGCTCTGTGCTCTTTTCCCAGACCTCCTCTTGATGCCAATGAAAGCTATCTACTGCAGTTGACAGAGCCGTCATGTTTAAGGCCTTCTGTCTTTTGGGGTTTGGTGTTGCATTTGCTATACTTGTTACAGCAGCTTACCTTACCTTACCTTAAAAAAAAAAAGGCAAATAGAAATAGAAAAAAATAAAGCATTGTTTTGAGGTTTCTCTTCAGAAACACATTAAATGCTGCAAAGAAACAAGAAGGTGAAAACTAAAAATTAAATATTGTTACAGTGATGCCATTGAACCCATATCTAAGATAGTTTCAGTGGAGTAGCATAGGAGTAAATGTTTGAAAGTGTTTAAAGAATTAAAAGGAAGAAGAAGAGCAGATGCAGATATTTTTTATAAGCTGGGTTCTCTGTAATCCAACTGAGATGGATTGCAAGATGCTTTTTTTTTAATTTACATTGCAATAAATTAATTTCAATAAACATTGCAAGATTTTTTTTTATTTAAACTCAATTGCAAGATGTTTTTTGGAAATCAACATATGTGAAAGGAAAGAATGAACTTAGAAAATTTTGTTTCAGAATTCATGTATTGAACTTGGAAATCCACACATGTGAAAGGAAAAAATGAACCTAGAAAATTTGACTTCAGAGTCCATGTGTTTAACCACTATGTTATAATCTTCCTCTTCTTAGGGGAAAAAAAAAAGTCCATCTCATGCCACCAAAGTCAGATTCATCAAATTCTTCTGCGCCATGGGTTCACTACTTTCATCCTTATATCCTTACTTGGGAAACTGAAGTAAAGAGTTAGGAGACCGTAGGACATAAAAGAAAATGTTCTGTCTCTCCCTCACCTTTGCTGTCTTTGATTTTCCCTGTTACTTGTAGAATAAATGCTTAGAAAACTTTGAGTTAAGCATGTACCTGAAAATGAATCCCCATGATAATGAATTGTGAATCCCTGTAATAGAAAGACCAATGGCATTGACATATAAGCTCCACTGTTAGGGATTAGGTGACTTGAGGTCACTGAGCCTGATCACAAGTGACATAACAATGATTGTGGCATCCCTTCTCCATCATAGGGTTGCCCTGAAAATTCAGGAAGACCTCACTGTATTAAAATCTTTAGCACAGCTCCTGACACATGACAGGGCTCCTGTGTGGCAGCTCTGGGTACCTCTGCCTATCAGTGTTGCAGGGGGAACAAACGTAGCCTGCAGATCCCTGGACACTCACTGGGAAGAGCTGGGATGAAGCTGTCAAGGATGGAGATCTGGCAAAGATATCTTCCACTTGAAACAGACTTCACTTAACTTTCGGTCAACTTTCTTAGGAGTTGAGAAGTGAAAGTTGAACTTGACTATCAAGGAACACACCAGTTGTTAACTGGGCCCCAGGAGGAAGTCAGCAAGCTCCACCACATCTGACAACGCCTACTGCTGACAGCCCTTCCCCCAGGTCAGGCAGCTCTACACCTAGCTCTTCCGTGTTCCAACTGGTAGAAAATGAATGGGCACCAGAAAGAAATTATTTCACTTCCTTCCCAGAAGAATCAGCATGTACTGGACATCTATTATGTGCTGGCTGCTTTATAGAAGTTGTATGGTACTCCTGTCCCCACTAGACAGATGAGAAGAAGACACACATTTGGTTATTAGGGAGCCAGGATAAAAAGTCATGTCAGTCTCATGCCCAAGTACCCATTATTTCTATAACTACATCTATGTCTAGATAGTCTAAGTTTAAAAGCATGGATCCCATGTGAAAGGAGACTGGCTCTTGGAACTTACCTTCTTAGCAAGCCTTCCATCATCATTTGCTCTGCCTTCATCCTCTGTGCAACTTCAGTACTTATTGTTGGACCTTCACTAGGAGTTTGCAATCTAGGAGGAGAAATGAACATGTGAGGAAAAAATTTAAATGTCATATAGTAAATGCAAAGCCAGAAGAATGCATTGGTGACTATGGAGAACAGAGAACTAGGGGTGTGTGGAAACCTCTCGAGGAGAAACCTCAGAGTCCTAAAGTGTACATGAGAACTGGAAGAAAAAGAAAGGGGGAAGAAAATTCCAGAGAGAAATAAGAGCATGAATAAAGGTAAAGAGGCATAAAACAACCTGAACATTTTAGTCTTTGGGCAAATCACAAACAGGCTTACTCAGGCTTAATTCCAGGGGCTGCTGTAAGATACAGATAGGAACTTTGTAGAATATTTAAGAACTCTGGGAGACATTTCATTAAGCACTCCTCTCTTAGTGGCAAAACCTACATTGTGTCAAACCTAATAAAACGTACTTGCAACACACATTAACACATTTATTCAACAAGTATTTATTGAAGGCCTACCATGTGCCAAGCACTCTCTTAGTCATCTAGTATCCCAGCATTAAAAAAAAAAAAATCACAAAAAGCACCACTGTACTTGGAATGACCTTCTATTGTGAGCAGACAATAAAGAAAACAAGTAAATTATGTATTATCCCAGAAGATACTGCATGGGAGGAAGTCAGAAGAGCCAAGGGAGGGATTACAATATTAATAGAGTGTTCATGAAGATCTCACTGGGAAGGTCATGTTTGAGAAAACACTTGAAGGAGATGATGGAGTTGGTCAAGATAAACTGTGGGAAGAACATTCCAGGAAGGGGTCCAAACATGACAAAGGCCCTAAGGCAGATATATGCTTGGCCTATGTGGAGTGACAAGGAGGCCAGTACGGCTGGAGAAGACTGACCAAGGGAAAAAGTAGTAGGAAATGAGGACAGGGAAACAGTAAAAAACAAGGGATTCTTAGGTGATTTCTCACTAAGACAAAGAAGACATGTGTGGTGGGGAGGGGGACAGGGAGCTTTGAGGAGAAGATGATGTAATTTAACTCACGTTTAAATGGGATTATTTCAAGGCAAAAGTGGGAGCAGGGAGGCAAAATTGTTGAATAATCCTGAAAAGAGGTATGCAGGCTTGGACCAGGGAGAAGCTGCAGAGGTGAACTGGCTAGGTTCTGGGTATAAGAAAATGTGGGTAGGAGAGAATGGTGTCAGGGATGAACCAATACTGGCCTGAGAAACTGGAAAGAACACTGACTGCAGTTTTAACTCAAACTTCATTTGCCTTTTAATATATTTGAAAGTATTATACTTTGAGTTTTATTCATAATTTTTCTGTATATCCTTGTGATCCAAACTATGTTTTAATATCAACAAAATTGGGTTGAGTTAAATTTACCTAGATATTATATATGATAGAAATTCTATTAACATCTATTACTTTTTAATTCTTCAATTTTCTTTTCAGTGTTTAAAATGCTATATTTGGTTTTTTGGGTCTCAGCCACCAAAAAGCCACCAAAAAGTCCTAATCACTGCTCGTATAATGGATGACAAGTAAAACATCCCTGCTTACCCTCTTAGAGTTGGCAGTTAAGAGCAGAAAAACATAATAAAAACAAATGAATGTATTTTTAACTAATATGGCTTGGAATCTAAACTTCATATAAGTTACTTTACTTAATTGTCATAACACCCCTATGAGATACGTACTAATAGTGCCTCTATTTTAAAGATGAGAAAACTGGAGAACAGAGAGGTTTAGTGAATATGGCCAAGGTCACAAAACTGTGTTTCCTAAGCTAGGACTTGAGTTCTGGAAACAGTTCCCAAGGTCACTTAAGTGTTCTCTTAACAAGTCCAGTGGTTTATAGTCAAGAGTCGTATATTATCAGGAAGTATTTGGAAATGGAGAGTAGGGGTCTTAGCCCATTCCAATGAGTGGAGCACCACTGTCCATTGGGATGGGTAGAGAGGGTAAACATCTTTTGGCCAGTAGAACTTTTATTCCATGAGGAACTGTTCTTCCTGAATGGACATTAGTGCTCTCCTCCTTTAGAAATACCAAAGGTTCAGCCATTTCTTCGCTTGTATTACCCATTTCTACCTTGCTGGTCAAATGTTTGGTGACAAAGAAGGCATGGGTGAGTTTTGTGAACCCTCTCCTGACTCCTTCTGCTCTCTGTATTTGCAATCATCACTGCCTGCACTGGCTGTAGGAGTCAAATCCCATGATATTGGTTTTGGGAGATGGGCAAACTCTTCGGGCTGTCCTAAAATTCTGGTTATTAACTACTGCTCAGTGTAAGCAGGACATTGATTGGGACTTGATGATACTTTCATTTCAATTTCTCTAGCAATAATACATATTCTACTTGTAAAAATAATTGATGTAATATCACTGGGAAAATTATGAATGAATATGGAGCATTAATGGAGTCAAAGAGGGAGAAGTGGAAATATCTAGGGTGGCCTGAAAACTTGCTTTGAGACAGGCAATCTCATAAACTCTGACAAGTGAAGGCCACACAACCAGTAAAGGACAGATTCTGGATCTAGTGTCAGAGATGAGTCCACAGCCCATGCTTTGACAGTACAACAGGTTTCCTTTCAGTACCAAGAGTCAGAAGAGCTGGCTTCTAATTCTAATTTTTCATTACCTGGATGATTGGGTCATATAACTTCTCTTGAGCCTCTTGAGCCTCAATATCAACATCTACCAATAAAGAAAACTAGAACACTCAAGCCTCTCCTTTGTCTTCCAATGGTTGCTTTTATAGGCTTTTGATCAATAAATGGTTATTCTATTTTAGGGAAACAAATTGTGTCCTTATGTTGTTGCCACACTTATTCTTAACTACTATAACTGCTTCTCTTTGTTGAAGAGATTTGCTAGGCTAAACATGATGGCTTTGACATTTTGGCTCAGTCTAACGGTTCCACCATGCATCTGAGGCCACCGAGTGATGTGTCATACCATGCCAATTGCAGATAGGCAGGGATGAAAGTTGGCTTTCATGATTTGGTACCAGAGTTTGAAAGAGAGCAGGGTCTTAACAGTCAAAAAGGCCTGAGTTCATATCCCAACTCAATCATTCCCTGGGGATGTCATCACAACCAAGCCTGAATTTAAATGTCACTTTATCAGAGGCCTCACAGGGTCTCCCAAGTTAGCTTCATCCAGAACACTGGTTTTGCCCCATGATAAAGCACATCATATTTAGTAGTATATAGTGGGCATTTAATAACTACTTTGAGAATTAATGTTGAATTAATGTTTGTTGAGTAAAAAGTCATGTTTTGACTTCATTCCTATGAAGTAGGCCAAGAACAAAACAGAGTTTTGTGGGTTTTTTTAAAAAAATATTTATTTATTCATTTGACAGAAACACAGCTAGAGAGAGAACACAAGCAGGGGGAGTGAGAGAGGGAGAAGCAGGCTTCCCACTGAGCAGGGAGCCCAATGTGGGGCTTGATCCCAGGATCATGACCTGAGCCAAAGGCAGAAGCTTAATGACTGAGCCACCCAGGCGCCCCCCAAACAGAGTTCTTACAAAAAAAGAAAGTCAAAACGCTTCACTGACAGCAATAGTAAACACAGTTACAATGTTAAATGGTATAATTATCCTCTGAAATAAACTAATTTGAAAGCAAATCTCTGATTCAAGTGAGACTTTCTCCTGTTTAGAATCTGGAGTTACAAGGAAACATGAGGAAGCTAACATTTAACTGTGGGGCTGTGATGAGCCACATGCTGTGTCTAATAGGGTGATGCACATGGGATACTTGTTTAAAGGTATGAAAGTGTGAGTTTCCAGAGGAAGGAAACAGGGTCCTGAGAAAAGCAAGGTTTGCTCTAACTGTTCACACACTGTAGTGGGCCTCCTTGCCTTCTTCCTCTGAGTGGGAACTTTTGAGGCCACTACTGTTAGAAGGAAAAAGTGTGTGATGCTTATCAGTGTTCAGAACTAGAAAATGCCCTCTTCCGCTCCCTAGATTGGCCCTGTTGTTGTTCAGGTGCTGCCTGTGAACAGACACCCACAGAAGACGGAAAAGATGAATCCGCAGATTGCTGCATACACATGCTCATCTAGGTGAGTGGCAAGTATTGCAGGGCTGGCTCTGCCGATAAGTTACTATCCCTTTTCAGGATGATCACACCTTTCTCAAAAGTGGCAGGGGTGGGGCTGGGAGGAACATCACCAGGAGTTTACTAAGAGGACAGCTGAGTGTCAGAAGATCCAGATTACTGCTATGATCTATTGCTTGCTAGAATCCTCTGTAAGCCTGTTTTCTTACCTGCAAAATGGGTCATTGAACATCCAAACTTTGTGTATTCATTGGTTTGTTCACTGAATATGCCTCCAGCAAAGACGTGTAATTTATATCAGAGACTATGCAAGACACTTGAATACACGGATCTGAACTGCAGTGAAGGAGTCACCACCTAGTGAAGAGAAAAGTATGAAAGCAAACAATGAATTTAACAAAACTTCAAAAATTCTTACTGAGATATAGGAAGAGTGTTATGTGATCACAGAGGAAAAAGAGAACATCTCATTCTCTCCAGGGGACGGGAAGTTTTCACTGAAGTGAAGATATTTGAATGAGTCTTAAAATATGTGTTCGAATGTGTCATATTAGTAGGTAGAGAAGTGGGTTCAAGGCAGAGAATGTCCTAAAACAGTGAGTCACAAAATGGCACAATGCCTCGCCTAGAGTAGCCACATTACTTGTCTTATAAATGAATAAATGTATGAATGAATGAATGAATGAATGAGCATTTGGAGAAGCATAAAAAATGAATTTTGTGGGTGCCTGGGTGACTCAGTTGTTTGAGCGTCCAACTCTTGATTTTGGCTCAGGTCATGATTTCAGGGTCATGGGATCCAGCCCTGCATTGGGCTCTAAGCTCAGTGAAGAGTCTGCTTGAGATTCTTTCTCCCTCTCCTTCTGCCCTTCCTCTCTCTCTTTTTCTCCCTCTCTCAAGTAAGTAATTAAATCTTTTTAAAAAAAATAATTATTCCTGGATGGACTGTATAAGATTTAGAGAAGATAGCAGAGTAGAGCAGAGATATTAACTATAAGAAAGTTTGGGATAAACTAATATCCAAATAAATAGTATTGACACAGTTGTGTTTTTTTTTCTAACCTTATTTTGTCTAGCAATTGACTAATACTCTTGTTTAAATCCCAAAGTGCTCTTTATATATACTTTTGAATATCCCACATGTTTGAATGACGAATGATGGTTTAGCTGGAGAAATGGAAGACTGACACAACTGTAACTAATCAAGTAACAATTTCATAGTAAAGGGCTACAATTTTTAATTATGGGTTTATCTATTAGTCATTCACTTGCTACTTATTAAATACAAATTTATCAATAACCCACTTATTAATTTAAAAAAATGTATATTAAGCACTTACTCCCCAGGCATTGGGCTAGGACCTGGACATTTAGTGGTGAACAAAGCAATCATGCTTTCTGAATTTATGGAGCTTATAGTCTGGTGGGTAGAGAAATGAGATACGGGTAAGTGTTCAAATCTGTAAATCCAATAGAGGTAAGTGTTAGGAAAGAAAAGAACAGTGTGCTAGAAGAGATAATAATGGGAGTTGATGACTGAATCTAAACTGATTGATTATATTGTATGGTAAACATTACCTCCCCTGGTAGCAGACACGTCTTATTGCCTATGTATTGGCCATTTCCCTTTTTTCATTGCTGAAGTATCCCTGCTTGTTCTGAAGTGACAGTATATGCAGCTCTAGTGGAATCACCATGGCTGATCTACGTTTTCCATAGTAAATCCACTCTTCTTTTCCAGGTGCTCATTTTCTAGTCTCTCTTATAGTTAAAGGTAACCTGCCTTATACTTCCTGCACTGATACATAGAAAAAGTCTTCAGGGGAACCTCATAGGAAAGATTTCACATCTTACTTTAAAAAAAAAAAAAGACAAAAACGAGAAAACCTGCCCTTCCACTTTGTTTCTTCATTGAAATTTTGGTAGGAATTTGTCATGCTTAGAACTGCAGGAACCACAGTGGTCATAAGATGATCAAAACCAACAGTCTGAGGATAAAGAGAAAAACTTTGGTTCTTAATAATGTGTTTTTCATACACTAATCTTAAAACCAAATACCTCCAGATATGCACTTGTACTGGAAAATTAGATAGCTTTTTGAATATAAGAATGTAAGTTTTTTATTATTTGCAGTTGAGAGCCACAAAATTACAGACTCAAAAAAAGACAGCATTTTATCTATTTTTTTAAAGATTTTATTTATTTATTTATTTATTTGACAGAGAGAAACATAGCTAGAGAGGGAACAGAAGCAGGGGGAGTGAGAGAGAGAGAAGCAGGCTTCCCACTGAGCAGGAAGCCTGATGTGGGACTCGATCCCGGCTCTCTGGGATCAGGACCTGAGCCGAAGGCAGTTGCTTAACCAACTGAGCCACCCAGGCGCCCCGTTTTATCTATTTTTTTTAATTAGCTTTCCCAGTATCTTCCAAAGTGCCTGGCACATAAGAGTCACTTAATGAACACCTGTTTAATGAGTGAATAAAGGATGGAAGGGATTAATGAAAACTGCGTAGGCAGTAAAGGGTTATAGGAAAATCAATTTTGAGATAGCCTAACCTCAATCAATCATACCTTCACAAGATTGGATCAAGGAGTTACACAGGGCATTGGCCATAACCCTACTAGAATAGTGAACTCAGTCCAGAGTGATAGAGGTTTGTTTATACAAGCACAAGATCTGCCTCACCAAAATTGTCCCAGAGGCTGTATTTGTCTTTGGGTCAATTATAAGGTTAGAGAAATTGGGTTTTGTCCCGACTGCTATATTTCACACTATATTTTCTTTAGCTTCGTACTGTAGATATGTCTCTTTTCCTATTAATACTTATGGTTAATATTATACAAGTCTTGGCTAGTGCAATAAGGCAAGAAAAATAAATAAAATATATACATATTAAAAAGGAAGAAGAAAAACTCTCTTATTCAGAGATGATAGAATTGTATAGAAAGCAAATCCAAAAGAATGCATAAACTATCAGAGCTAACAATGGAGCAAAAGCCATTGGCCATAGCAAAGTCATTGGCCATAGAGTTTTTATTCAAAAGTGAATTGTAGTTCTATGCAATAAGAACAGAAAATAAGAGACAACGTGAAAAATAATGACACTTTCAATAGCATCAGAAAATATCAAATTATTAGGACTAACTCTAATCCAAGTTTCCAAGACCTCTACACTGAAAATTGGAAAGCAATGCTGAGAAATTAAAGAAGACTTAAATGCATGGAAAGACTTACTGGGATTATGATTTGGAAGATTCAGTATTTCTAAGATAAAAATCTTCTCCATACTTATCTACAGATTCATACCAATCCTGGTTAAAATCTCTGAAGCTTTTTTATTTTTTTTGTTGTTGGAATATACAACCTATTCTAAAGTTTACACAGAACTGCAAAGAACCTAGAATGGCCAAATAAATTTTGCAAAAGGAAACTGGAAGACTTAACTAACATGTTTTGAGAAATTTTAGAAAGCTACAATTACTAACAGAGTGTAGATTGGTACAAGAATAGACAGACTAATGAACAGAAGAGAGTCCACAGAAGCATAGTCACGGATTTGTGACCAAAGTGGCAGGGCAATTCGGAGTAGAGAAGATGATGTTCTAAATAAACTGTAGGGTATCTGGGTGTTAAAAAATAAAACTTGACTCTATCTCCTACAATAACCCCAAATTAATTATAGATGTAATGCACACAAAATGTGAAGGCAAACCTCTAGGAAAAGAAAAAGATATGTTCATACTTTGGGATAGTAGAGATTTTTAAAATGGAATACAGGAAAGTGAAAAGGCAAGGCACAGTCTGGGATAAGGTTTTATAATACTGTACATGTTTATATCTGAAGGAGGACTCACACCTAGCATACATTAAGAACCCTTAGAAATTAACAACAAAGAATAAATACTCACTTTATTTTTTAAAGATGTTATTTATTTATTTGTCAGATAAAAACACAGCTAGAGCGGGAACACAAGCAGGGGGAGTGAGAAAGGGAGAAGCAGGCTTTCTACCCAGCAGGAGACCTATGTGGGGCTGGATCCCAAGACTCCAGGATCATGCCCTGAGCCAAAGGCAGACACTTAACGACTGAGCCACCCAGGTACTCACAAATACTCACTTTAAACATGACCAAAAAAAGAGTTGTACAGACACTTTATACTGATCATTCATCAGGAAAGTGCAAATTGAAACTACAGTGAGTTATCACTACATATTTATCAGAATTGCTTTAATTTTATAAAGACAAACAATGCCAAGTATTGGTAAGTTTGGGGAGTAATTGTAACTCCATATTTTGCTAGTGTGAATGTGAATAAACTAAGCTGCTTTTAAGAAACTATTGGAAGTGTCTGCTAGAGTAAAATATTTCTATAACCCAGAAACCCTATTCTTAGATATATATACAAGAGAAATGAAATATACTAAAAGGCATGTACAAAAACATTCATAACCACCTTGATTCATAATAACTGAAAAGTGGAAAAAACCCAAATACCCATTAACATGAAAATGAATCAATAAATTATGGTCTAATCATACAATGGAACATTATTCTGCCATAAAAAGCAACTGCTGATATATGCAACAACATGGATTAAATTCACAACAGTTATGTGGAGTGAAAGATGTCAGACACAAAAGAATACAAACAATATGATTACATTTATGTAAAGTTCAAGGATAGGGAGAGCAACTCTCTAGTGATGGAAGTCAGAATAGTGGTTATATCAGGAGATATAGTTGCGAAGAAACACAAGGGAATCTTTTAAAGTGATGGAGGGTCACCTGGGTGACCCAGTCAGTTGAGTGTCTGACTCTTGATCTCAGTTCAGGTCTTAATCTCAGGGCCGTGAGTTTGAGCCCCACACTGGGTTCCATGCTGGACTTGGAGCCTACTTAAAAAATAAGTAGGGGCACCTGGGTGGGTCAGTCGTTAAGCCTCTGCGTTCAGTTCAGGTCATGATCCCAGAGTCTCAGGGATCGAGTCCCACATCGGGTTCCCTGCTCAGTGGGAAGCCTGTGTCTCCCTCTCTCACTCCCTCTGCTTGTGTTCCCTCTCTGGCTGTGTTTCTCTCTGTCAAATAAATAAAATATATTTTTCAAAAAATAAGTAAAATAAAGTGATGGAAATATTCTCTGCTTTGATAAGAGTGGTGATTACATGGGTGTGTAAAGGTATGCATATATCTAAGCAATTAATAAGCTGAACACTTGAGATTTGAGCATTTTATGCACCTTTCTCATTTATTTTATACTTTAATTTATTTTTTTAATAATTTATTTTATTTTTTCAATGTTCCAAGATTCATTGTTTATGCTCCACACCCAGTGCTCCATGCAATTCGTGCCCTCAGTACTCACCACCAGGCTCTCCCATCGCCCAACCCCCTAAAAATTTTATAAATTATTATATGTCACATTTCCTGGAAATGTCTCCCCACTTCTCTCTCTCTCTCTCAATCTCTTTCAATCTTGCTCTCTCTCCCACCCTGCCTCCCTCCTTTTATCCTTCCCTTTTTTGGAAGATAAGTCAAATAGCGAAGTAAAAATAATCCACATGGACAAATTTGGGTTTAAGTAGGTTATTTTAACTGTCAAAATGGAGATAGCAAAATCAAGTTGAAACTTGAATTGCTTGCTTTGGTTATCTGTAACAAAGACCCACTGGATAATTGCCCCAAATCCTACTTCATTTTATGCTATGTAATTTATTAGTTTCTAGTTTGAATACTAAGGAGAAGTTTACAGCAGAAGACGAAAATATTTTCCCACTAGTAGTGGCCTTCACTCACCACATTAAGTGGATACCAAAAAGATTATGGCATCAGTCCAATCTATTCACCATGAACAGCGTGGACTCCAGGCTGATCACGTAGCCCTCTGGTTTTCTCTGAACCCTCACTTGAAACATAAAGGAGCTAGACCATGTGTTCTTAGATATCATGTTTTCTTCTAATGAAATACAAATAGTCTCTATTCTTCCATGTAACTAATATTTACTCAGTATCTACTGTAAATGAGGTGTGTCATATGAAGGATTCGAATATAGGAGTTGAGTTCTACCTTATTCAATCATCCTTATGGCTTTACTTTGTGTAAAAGAAAAAAAAAGAAAACAATATTAGTCATTTGATGTAAGGATTATGTCCCCACACCCTAGCAATAGAGAGGGATGGGAACTGAGGATTCAGCAGGCAATAGTAGCTGTGATATCCTGCTTCTTTTAGAGGAGAAAACAGCCCCAAAGGCATTGGACTGGTAGGTTTCCTAAGTGTCAGCTGAGCATTTTTCATCTTTCTACTTCCTTTCTCTCTAAGAGAATACAAAGGCAACACCAGACCAGTGTGTGTTTTTACCTACATGTGCACATGTGCATGCACAGACACATGTGTGTAAGGATATTTACATGTATAGTGAATGTGCATAGATATGTATTTGATTTTGTAAACATGTATGTTCATGTGTGCATGTGTTTCTTAGTGGTTACATATAAGGATGCAGAGATGTGTGATCTGTGTTTATATGTGTAAGCATGTGTATAGGGGTGTGAGGGGTATACAAAAAAGCTACCACAGG
Organism: Spilogale gracilis; assembly: GCA_004023965.1. Classification (NCBI taxonomy): domain Eukaryota; kingdom Metazoa; phylum Chordata; class Mammalia; order Carnivora; family Mephitidae; genus Spilogale; species Spilogale gracilis. Next base: position 146,794 of record PITA01001680.1, on the reverse strand, counting down.
CTTTATCTCATTCTAAAAGCTGAGTAATAACATTAAAAATCATAAATCAGAAAGTTGAAGGGTTAACTGTTTACTGAATACAAAATTCATTCAGAAAACTGTGCTTTGTAACTGGTAAAAGGAAGTATTGACCAGTTTCTCGTAAAGTTACAATGGCCAGACTTGCAAAGGAAACCCCTCCTACCTTGGAATTTTAGAGTATTTCCTAGAGTTTGAAAGGTGTCCAATAAATGACCAGACATTTAAACAAGGAGGGGATGGAGTGAGGAAACTTGGTGTTTAGAGCATGAACTCATCTTCCTTTCCATCCACTACCCCTTTCTCCATCTTTCATAAATAATTTTAAGAGGAAACTAATGGATTTATTCCTAATATCTTTTAGTTGTTTGTATTTTTTTCCATGTCTTATCTTCTAGTGGGGACCAGTGCTAGTACAGGAGAAACCTGTAACCCTGAATTCCAGCTCCTCTTCCTTTCACTAAATGATCTCAGTTTCCTCATCTGTCAAGTAGGTATAATGATGGTCTCAGAAGTGGTGGTTGTTTGTCAGATGAACATAAGTTTGTAGTTTATAGTCTCTAAGCTCTGTGGAAATGAGGAACATTCCTGGTTTGTTCATCTTTGTCTATCTTGTATTTAGTCCACCGCTTGGCACATGGTAAGTCCCTTAAAATATTTGTTGAATGGTTGAATATATAGAAAGGTGGCAATTTTTTAAATTACACCATTAAGTGCTATTATAAAGTCTTGGTGGTAGTGATAAAGGAGAGGTACTAGGAAGGGACTTCTCTAATTCAAAAGAAGGGGGAAAGCAGGAAGGAGATAGTCTGTGTGGAAGGCAGAGGCTGGAGGCAGTAAGACAGACTGAGTGAGCTCATGCTCACCAAGATGGATCTCCTTTATTGTCTGTGTCCCTGGCTGCAAGACTTCCCTCAATCTGTACCTTCAGATCTCTCACAAACACAAATCCCTTAATCGACCAACAGGGGGTGCTCCTCTTATGGGCTTGGCACTGAAACTCATCCCTATGATCTGACCAGCAAGGTGGGGAAAATAGAGACTTTTTGCAAATCAGGCATATCAGGCATATCCAGGTTCATATTTCTACTCATATTATTATTCCAGTATATACCTAGTCAGACCCTGGTATTAATAGGATTTATTTATACAGAAAAAAAATCCACAATATTAGACACCTAGAATTTTGTTGCAATAAAATACACAGCAGAATATAGAATTAATGCTTGAATATCATGGTGTTCCAGCGAGACTTCCCACAGGACAGACGTGTGAGTGGTGACCCAGGTGAGTACCTAAAATACTCAGCATTCTTCCAGATGATTTAGCTAAAATTAGGAGAGTAAACTGCCTACACATCCTCTTTCACACCTGAGGCCCTACACTTTGGATTCTAACAGTCATTTACTATCTTGCTTGAACTATCTGTCATCATTACTGTACAGTTTTCTCCTTGCTTAGGGGTCAGTTTACAATTTCCTTAAGTGACCTCAGCTAAGCCTCAAACATTCCTTCCCCAGTAAGTAGTCGTCAGGCTTATTTAGGAGCTCAAGGCTTAGGGATACGCAGGACAGAATCCTTTTGCTTCCAAAGCTTGCCAATACAGTGACTGCTTTAGGGTAACTGATGTATGGTAACCGAGTTCTTCCTCTGTTGTAAACACCAAGCAGAGGCTTTGAGGCCCTTTGTCTCATTCAGTTCCCACCACAGCTCTATGTGGTGGGTACTCTAACTAGACCTGTTTTCAAGATGAGGAACTAAGGGTAAAACGGTTCCATAATTTGCCTAGAACAGTCAAGTTACTGATGAGAGATTCAAAATTCAAACAGTCTGACTCTTGAATTGCAAGTCACTTCTGTACTAGAGGAGAAGTGAATGAAATGGCCCAGGCCCATAAAATGGCTACAAAAGTTCAAGGAGAATTTCCTGGTGAAGGATCATTCCAGCTGGGTCTTGAAAATAAATGGGTGCATGCAGTTAAGGAAGAGAAGTGAGGGCATTCTAGGAGGAAAAGACCATTTACTAAACATCTCAGAACTATAAAAGTTCCTATTATACTCATATTGTGATGCCAAGGTCATTGGTGAAAGCCTTCCTCCTCCCAGTGGGGTTGAGTGGTGGTGAAGGGACCATGAGGTGAAAATGAGGCTAAGCGTCTAAACTTTCTCAATTAAAACTTGAATGACCACCTTCTCAATGCCAAAGAGAACCTCAATCTTGATGTATGCTTTGGATTTGAGAGAGCCCAATTATTTAGAATTGAAAATTGAGTAAGTTGGATGATTATGGTGATTACTCATATCAGATCAGTGCTTCCAAGATCATAAGGCAAATTTTGTTGTGTGGCTCAGGTATGAGCTCAGAAACTGTGCCTAATGTCAATGCAACCTGTTTTCAGCAAGAGTAACAGATTTGCAGTGCTTAAGATGGAACAACGGATAAGAATGTGTAAATTCCTGGGCGGTAATTAAAGGGCAGAAGAAAGATATGTGGCCTTTTCCAACTGTCTGCCTTTAACCAGAAATGTAATACCTTCACCAGCTTGTCATGCCCTGTGTAATGGGATGGAAGATATATATGGTCTTCCTGTTCCCATTGCCATGGAATCTTGGGCACCAAATCCTAGGCATACAGAGCTGTAGATGGAAAAGTCACTTAACAGAACATATTTATTTGGAGGAAGAAAATTTAGGTAATCCAACAAAAGAGATATTCAAGATATATTACTTTTTCTTTTTCTCCATGAAGGTTATCTAGCCGTCAACTTTCTCATTGGCTACAATCTGTACTTACAAGGGAATAATGTGCACATGATACTTTGGGGGTTTTTTATTTGTTTTTTTTTTTCATTTTTTTGAAGTGTACAACCTGATGATTTGATATCCAGGGCCATTGTAAAATGTTTACCAAGAGGAAGATAATTAACGCATCTATCACCTCACAGAGTTTATACTGGTACCTCTCTTTTTTCTTTGGTAAGAATGCTTAGGACTGACTCTCACCAACTTTCAAGCATACACATCATTAACTAGTCACCATGCTGTACGGTAGATCTTCAGAATGTATTCTTCTTTGAACTAAAAATGTGTTACCTTTGTCCCACATCACCCACATGGCACTTTGAAAAATGTCTCTGCCCACGAGGGATGGTGCTTGAACTTGGCTGGGAAATTGTGGCAACAATGAAAGATATGTGGGTGTCCTCACCTCTGCTGTCTCAAAATGTCCAGTTCCCAGGTTGAATGTTTTCCCCATGAAAACCCCATTAAAAACAGAAACCAGAACTATGAACTAAAAGAAAAATATCTATTTGAATTTTTCTTCCGGTGAACTGTCTTTTTAGCTATTTTAGTACATTTTCTTGGTGGCTGAAGCATAGCAAAGAGAACTGTGTTTCTTTCCCACAGACATCGTATGTCTTCGAACAATACATGGGATGGCATGCATTGCAGGACATTTAACATGCAACGTCAAAGCCACTGGAGGGAACATGGGTTGGGGAGAGGGAAGAAGCAAGGGATACCAGTCCACTTGGCGTTCTATTTCTCAGAGGTCACCAGGTAGCATCAGATGATACGTGAGAGTTTCCTGGAGGAGAGAGAGGCTTTTCTCCCCAAACTGACTGCCATCCCTACATCTTACTAATTCTGGACATTAAGTGAGCAAGATCATCAGTGCTGAAAGCTGAGCAAATATTACGGATAAATCATGGAAATGCAGAGTTGAGAGCAGGACAGGTCAAGAAAGTATCTGAGTCAGCCCGTTGACTAGTAGCAGGTGACAGGTTATTATGCTGGTTTTGAGGACTAGGCAACTGGGGCCCAGAGGTGTTTTGGCATCCTCTTCTCCTCTGAAGGTCAACCCCTGTGGGAAGTGATTCTCTCCATTATCAAACAAGCCTCCTCAACATAAAATCAGGATTGTAGCCAAATCTATAGCTATGGAAAACATGAGATTTTCCCTCTGCACACACACCTTTGAAGAATGTACTCCAAATGTGGAACAGGTCATCACCCCTGGGGGTTCACTGTGGGGACTTCCTAATACTCAGAGCAACGTAAGCAAAACTGCCTCACTTTGCATAGCTGAATTTGGAACTGAGGAAAATCATATCGAATGTTCTGTTCTCTTTGTAGCCAGATATTTTTAAATATTCTTTTTTTACACATTATAAAAATAATGTGTCTATTATGAAAATAAAAGATAAATATAACAGACCTTTTTCAAAAACACAATGTTGTAATTATAAAAATCACTATTAACATTTCAGCATACAGCAAGAGTCAGCAAACTCTCGAAGAACCAGAAGATAAATATGGAGGCTTTGAGGCGTGATGGTCCTTATCACAACAACTCAATTCTGCCATCGTAGCACAGAAATAGCTATAGACAACGCATAGCAGAATAGATTTGGCCCATGAACTATAGTTTGCCAACCCTGGCATATAAAATTTGGATTTTTTTCTATGCATACCACATCATGGATACAACTACACATCCTGCTGTTTTTCACTTGATGTTATAACAATTATTTCTCAGGTTATTGAACATCCTTACTGAATATGCACTAAGCTGTTGTACATTATTCATTTTATGAATATACCAAAATTTGTGTGACAGTAGATATTTAGATGTTTTACAGTTTTCTGATGGTTTTATGTAGTTTTCTGATGGTTTTATATACTATGATGAATGTCCGTATGTACATTAGATTTTTGTCTGCTTTTCAAGTTTTTTTCCATAGGACAGATTTCTGGAAGTGGAATTTTTTTAAATACTCAGAAAATATTGCCAAAGTTTGTTTTTTCCTTTTTTTTTTTTTTGGTCTCAAAGTCTTCACAAATTTACTCCCAGAACTGTGTATGAAATTGCTCATTTCTCCATAACCATACCAACACTGAATATTACCACTTTGTAAATCACTGTTAATTTTCTAAGAGCCAGACTATTAAGTGAGGAACTGTACAAACATGGTACTCAGGTCACTAACTCTTCTCATACTTCACTCATGCAGATGACTCTACCAGAAGGAAATGCTGAGAGATCAGGGGCCTCCCTCTTCCTCCTTTCCTGCACCTTCCAAACCACCCCCTCTTCTGCTCCTGACAGAGGGCAGAGAATGGAACCTATTATCTTTCTGAATGTTCCTTCCCTCTTCCTGCCCATCTCACATCAGGACTGAATACAAATCCCCTGGTTTCCTGTTTCCCCACTAAAGGTCCCAAATGCCAATTCCAAATTAACTCTTTTTATGCTTTTTTGCTTCTCTATCTCAACTCCAAACCTTTTACCTATATTTTCTTATGTCTCAAAATGAGTTGTAATGAGCTCTGCTTTCCTAAGACCCCCCTCCTCATTCAGCCTTCATTGGATAGTTGCCTAGGTTAGTTGCCTTCGTTGAGGCAGACAGTTCACATGAATATGTGAAGTGGCTTTGTGGACAATACAGAGTAGTGGGGTCTTTGGTGAAGGTATGAAAATTCAAAGTCTTTCAACAACATGCCAGCCCAAGAAGTTTCCAATGTATTGACTGGATCAAGCCGATAGAGTCTTACACTTGCAATCCTGCATCTACCTAATAAGCCTCTTCTACCCATACATCTTCTGCATTTTCCCCAGATATTTGGCGAGGGTCAGAATACATTAGCCTAGGGTCAGAATACATTAGGTTATGACCAAGGAAAAGTCACTTAAACTTCATAAGCCTCTATTTCTTCATGTGTGTACAGGGGATAATAATACCTTTCTCCTGGAATTAGGATAATAGTATCTTTGTAATAATGACTAGTTTGAGTAGTAAATATGATTCCACATTCTTATAACGCTGCCCATTCTTTTTTGTCCTCACTGCCACTGACTTACTTCTCGTCAGAACATTGCACCATGAGCCTAGAGTGTCTTTCCATTCTAGCCAGGAGTACAAGCCTTCACAACCTGCCTTTGCCCCACCGCCCATTGATCTTGTCTTCCCCAGCTATTCTAGGAACCTAGACCCCTGCCACTGTCTTCATGCACGTTTTAGCATAGCTAGTCTTTGAGTCATCAGGATCATTTATTTTTTTTTTCTTTTCAAATGTCCTTTCCTTGAAAACATTCTGAATTAAGAAAAGCTCAAATATCACATGTCTGATATCACCTCTCTCTCAAATACTACCTTCCACCACACCAGGCCTAGACCTTTACATATGATGGCACTGGAACACTTCAGTCTCTAACTCTATGGTAAGCCCCCACTTACAATAGCTTCTGCATTTGGATCCTTACATTAGTTGGAAGTCAGGGGCCTCCCTCCAAGGCTGGGAGCTCCATGAGGAAGAGGATGATGGTCCATTTGTCAGTTATCCCTGCACTGGGCACAGCGTAGGTGCTAAGGGGATGTTTATGGAATGACTGAATATTTTGTTGCCAACAGGAAGCAGTGACCTTCTTGAGAACAGGACAGTGTCTGATTCACCTCTGTATCCCCCACAAGCAGCCAGCACACAGAACCTATCACCATAAATCCTAAGTAAATGAATGCAGGAGGAAATGAATAATTGACAGCATATTGTCTCCTGACCCCCTTTCTTTAACTCTTACCAAAAAAACAAAACCCGGCAAAAGACAGGGAGGAAAACTGTCTCCCAAACTAATACTCTATTTTATTTCCAAAAATATGTGAGCTTCCCAAGTTATAAAAGTTGATGCACTGTACCCATCATCATTTGGTGATGGCTAATTTATACGTTCATCCCTTGCTGGCTGAGGAAGCTGGGGTGAGGGAGGGATCCCCTTGGAGCCTTTTTCACAAGATAGAGATAGTAAAGCACACACAAGTTTGTTGAGGGATAATTAAATTAAAATAATGAAATAAAATACTTTTAAGTACCTATCTCTTAGCACACGGTAGGTATTTAAGAAATGTTAGGTTTTTTTTTCTCTCTCTCTCTACTATTCTAATAATCTAGTGTGACAGCAAATTTAAGCTTGTTTTCACAAAAAGTTGCTTCCTATTTTTCCTCCAGTCAAATGTACAGATCCTTATTTCTAGAGAGTCATGTGTATCTGCTGACCCCCAGGAAATTCTGAATTTTCTCAATGTACAGGATAGCACTGTAGTAAGGGATGATAGGATGGTAGCTCATTGTGTTACCTGGCTAAGTGTTAAGTATGTTCTGTTCTCGAGGTTCCTGCATTGAATTCATTCATTCGTTTAAAACATATTTGTGAAGGACTGGCCGTGTACCAGGCACTGCACTAGGCATGGTGCAGCAGAAATCAAAGCCCTGCTCTCATGGAGCTCATTAGAGAATCAAATAATAAATGTATACAATTTCGCTGTGAAATGAGGATGAGTGTGATGGAGGGAAATAAAGGGAAAGAGGAATGGATATGTTGAAGAAAGCTGAGTCAGGGAGGCAGAGGTAGGGAGAGATTGAATCTCTGCTTGGCCACCCACTATGACCCTGGGAAGGACCAGCTCCATAAATGTGAGGCCCCAGACAGAATGGAAATAGTGGGGCCTACTCTTCAAAACATCAAGTCAGAGACAGGAAAGCATAAGGCCAAGTGTGGGTCCTACTAAGTGCAATGTCTTCCCAGTAATGGCTGCTTGTCTCATGCCCGCGAGCCAGCCCTGACTTTGGGCAAGCTAGCAGACTTTTTTCTGCTTTCTTTTTCAAATGGAAAGAGACTAGGAAATACTGACACATTTGATTAAGGATATTGGATCTAAAGCTTTTTGCCCCTAAAATACCTTGGATAGAGTTCTTTTTCTAGTTTTCAGGGAGTCCTGGGAGGGATAAGCTTGTAAGAGTTCTAAGAACCATCTGGAATATTATAGAAAAGTGTGTATAAGTGCATGTGCACATTTGGTATGTGTAATGTGTGTATGTGTGAGGGTGGTATATGTGTGATTGTATGCATATGTGTGTGCATGTGTGATATGTGTGGGGTGTGTGATATGTATGGTGTGTGTGATTGCATGCACATATGTGTGCTTATGTGATATATGTTGGGTGTGTGACATGTATGGTGTGTGTGTGTGCATGAAATTGCATGTACATGGATGTGCGTGAGTGGTGCACTTATGTGTGTTTCCACTGGGAAGAAGGCCCATAGTCTTCATCATATTTTCAAAAAGTGCATGACCATTTTTAAAGGTTAGGAATCATTTACCTAAAGAAATAGAATCAAAAATTTCACTTATCCATAGGGAAGCAATGCTATTATTTTCTACCATGTGCGTCTCCTACTGTATGACGTGTTTATATTTCATCTCATCTGAGCCCAGACAAACCAGTAGGTGAGACAGAGCAGGAATCTAAGAGCAGTTTTTCTCCCTGAACTAAAACCCATGTTCCTAAACATCCTGGCCATTGGAGGGTATCGCTGTTTACCCCTTTGGTCTCAGCTGTTCTCCTGAAAGCAGCAAATCAAGGGGCAGAACTACAGTTTGACCTTAAACTATTCAACTCCACTTAATTACCCATTGTCATGAAAGCACATAAATACAGGATGTCCCCTCACTCTGCCATTCTGCTTTGCATCATTATCAAAAAGACAAATGTAATTCATGTCCAATTACTCACTCACCGCAAGGTCAGAATATTTATTTTTATCTTACTTGTGATGTTTAGGATTAGTGATATCAGTATTTATTCATGGCTAACCTAAATCAAACATCCTGTTGATATCTATAAAGGGCCATATAGTTATTGTCACAGGTATGCTGAGTCACAAAGCTCATACAAAGTTTATGAGCTGACAGGGAAAAGGCTGCAGGGAGGGGAGATAAGTGTGTAAGTGTCTTGTGAAATATCCACATTGTTTATTTATATTGTCCATTTATTGAACTTCATAGGTGCTTGGGAAACTGAAACCGGTTAGAAACAAAATAGTGTGAATTGTTTTAAATTATTATTGTTTTTAAAGTTGTTGGTGGTGACTTTTTCATCAGCTGCTCATTTTAGAAATTATTTTCTCTTTCTAGTGGCATGGAGCCTTGACCAGCTAGAGGAAGAGAAGGAAAGGAGTAGAAGAGATAGGGAAATACAAGGGGCTCATGTGACTAAGATTAATTTTCTCAGAGATCCAGAATAGTAATAACTGCTGTCTGTCCAAGACTCCTGCAGCCAATTAATGGGATTAATTTAAAGAGGCTGTATTGAAAGGGAGGACCCAAACATTTAGAAGGAGCAAGATTCAATTGACCCCATTCCTTTTCCCGTTCAGATTCACCCAGTCAAATATAATTAATAGTTTATTGTTATCAAAACATATTAACTAATTTCCTGAACTTCTCATCAGTTCTGTCTTTGCCGACCTCACTTTTGTAGGTTGTGCCTGCTAGTCTATCTTTCTTTCCTTGCTCTATTAATCCATCTACATTAACAGAATACTTACACACATATATATTCTTTTTCTTAACCCTTCCATTGTTTCTTTTGGAGTCTTTAGACAGATCAGCAGGCTTCCAGATGAAATCTTACTAGGAGTTAGTGGCTATGAAACTTGGACAAGCATTTTATCTCCGAGCCTCAGTACCCACCATATATAAAAGAAGGATGTGAAATCAAATGGTTCATTTGGTCTCTGCCCAGTCCATCACTCTTTATTTCTATACTTTTCTATCCAGTTTCTGGACTCTTGACTTACTCATACAAACCAAGTGAGGGCATTTGTGAACAACTTTAGAGTCTCCCGTCAACAGTAAATGAAATATGAGTCATTGATGTGATATAGTCTCCAAAAAGGTAAATTTGATGTTTGAATACATGGAAATACGCTACGTTTTAGAATATGAAATTTCCATTTTAGTGGATAAAAATGGTCGAATAAAGGCAATTTACTAAGGGTCACAGTCTGTGGAGTGAGAAAGAGGCAAGAAAAGCCTGCTTTGCTCTGTTCTGTTTGCTCAGTTCACATTTGATGCCACACCAAAATCGACAGTAAAAGACTAGAAGAGAGGCACAGTTAGAAGATACAGATGATGTTAGAGGGCGATTGAAAGGAATTCTCAGTGATGGGGGAAAAGGGAGGGTTCTTTAGAGATGTTAGTGGCCTTCTAGTATTAGAAAGAATTGAACAAAAGATAAAATATTCTGTATATATATATATATATATATTCTGTATATATATGTGTGTGTGTATATATATATATGAAAATATATATATTTTTTCACATTATATATGAAAATATATATATATATGTTTCATATATGTATACATATATGAAAAGCTAAGGTAGTGAGTAGAAAGTTCAAGAAGACTCAGATTCATGTAAGGAAGTAATTTTTGGGCAAAGCTGCCCAAAATTTGAATGTGCCATCTCAGCTTGTTTTCAATGTGCCCTAACTAGAGTCATGTAAGTCCAAACTAACCACAACTGCTCCAGAAGCACAGGATGGTGGGCATCATCCAGTAGCACCAGTCTGGGGTAAGATTGCCATCCAGGTGCCATTTGGTCATGTTGGTTGCCCCAGGACTAGGTGTGGGTAGGATGATACTACTGGCATCTGGGGTAGAAGCCAGGGATTTCCTAAACATCCTATAAAGCACAGGACAGCCCTCCAACAACAAAGAATTATCTGGTCCAAAGTGTGCCTAGGTTGAAAAACCCTAATCTATAGAATTCGATAAAGATGTTTAATTCTTTTTTTTTTTTTAATTTTATTTATTTGACAGTGAGAAACACAGCCAGAGAGGGAACACAAGCAGGGAGAGTGAGAAAGGGAGAAGCAGGCCTCCCGCCAAGCAGGGAGCCCAATGTGGGTCTCGATCCCCGGTCTCCGGGATCATGACCTGAGCCGAAGGCAGTTGCTTTACCAACTGAGCCACCCAGGTGCCCCAAAGATGTTTCATTCTTAACATCCCCAGAGCTGGGAGGGGAAAAAAAAATAGAACTATCAGAAAAATGGTTGTACAGGCAATTTTTAAAATGGCATTTTAAAAAGAATGTTAATGGCATACAGAGGAACAATTATAAAAACACATCTACACTGGAAATACAATTTAAAAATATTGCTTTGAGAGTGGTTATCTCTGATTAGTGGAATTGTTTTGGTTTGTTTGATTATTTTTCTATATTTTCCCAGTAGTTATAAAATACAGGTACTGCTTTTAAATTTAAAGGCAAGAAAAAAAAGTCTAGTTGAATTTTGAAAGCCTATTATGCCCCTGAGGACCTAATGGCACATGGTAATAAGAACGGTAATAGTGACTTCACTTTAGCTTGCGAGCGCATGTGGAGATAGGCCAGCTCATTCACTCCCCGTCAGAATGTAAATTGTTATAACCCCTCTGGAAGACAATTTGGCAATATTACTACAGAGCCTTAAAAATATTCATAGCCTATGACCCAGCCATTCTACTTCTGGGAAGCTAGCCTAAGGAAATAACCAAAAATAGGCACAAAGATTTATGCACAAAGGTGTTCATTTGAGCATGATTTATAATAGTCTAAAATTCAATTTATAATGGTTACAAATTGAAAACAGCCTAAATGAATAGAAATAGGTGAATTATTAACTAAACTATAATAAATCCATTTGTTGTAAAACTGACCATTGAAAATAATGTTTACAATGACTGATAATGTGGGAAAATACTTACGATACATAGCTAACTTTAAAATAATAAGAATCCAAAATACATTAAAAGGATAACCCCTTGAAAGAAGTTGAAAGAAGCAACTTCTTTCAAGACACGTCTCCAAAGGCAAAGGAAACAAAAGCGAAAATGAACTTTTGGGACTTCATCAAAATAAAAAGCTTCTACACAACAAAGGAAACAGTCAATAAAACAAAGAGGTAACCCACAGAATGGGAGAGGATATTCACAAATGACGCTACAGACAAAGGGCTGGTATCCAAGATCTATAAAGAACTTAAACTCAATAACCAAAAAAGATAATCACATCAAAAAAATGGGCAAGAGACATGAAGAAGCACTTCTCCATAGAAGACATGGAAATGGCTAACAGACACATGAAAAAATGTTCGTTATTACTAGCTGTCAGGGAAATTCAAATCAAAACCATTCAGAATGGCCAAAATTAACAGGACAGGAAACAACAAGTGTTGGAAAGTCTGGAGAAAGGGGAGCCCTCTTACACTGTTGGTGGGAATGCAAGTTGGTGCAGTCACTTTGGAAAACAGTGTGGAGATTCCTTAAAAAATTAAAAATAGAGCTACCCTATGACCCTGTGATTGCACTACTGGGTATTTACCCTAAAGATACAGATGTAGGGAAAAGAAGGGCCATATGTACCCCGATGTTCATCGCAGCAATGGCCACAGTCACCAAACTGTGGAAAGAGCCAAGGTGCCCTTCAACAGATGAATGGATAAAGACAATATGGTCCATATATACAATGGAATATTATGCCTCCATCAGAAAGGATGAATGCCCAACTTTTGTAGCAACATGGACCATATTGGGGGAGATTATGCTGAGTGAAATAAGCCAAGCAGAGAAAGTCAAATATCATATGATTTCACTTACTTATGGAGCATAGGAGTAATATGGAGGACAGTAGGAGATGGAAAGGAAATGTGAACTGGGATAAATCAGGGAGAAGGATGAAACATGAGAGACTTTGGACTCAGATACAAAATGAGGGTCTTGGAAGGGAGGGGGTAGGGAGAGTGGGTGAGCCTGCTGGTGGGTATTGAGGGCACAAATTGCATGAAACATGGAGCATTGGATGTTGGGCATAAACAATGAATCTTGGAACACTGAAAAAATAAAATCATGGGCGCCTGGGTGGCTCAGTTGGTTAAGCGACTGTCTTCGGCTCAGGTCATGATCCCGGAGACCGGGGATCGAGTCCCATATCGGGCTGCCTGCTCGGCAGGAAGCCTGCTTCTCCCTCTCTCACTCCCCCTGCTTGTGTTCCCTCTCTGGCTGTGTTTCTCTCTGTCAAATAAATAAAATCTTTAAAAAATAAATAAATAAATAAATAAAATAAAATAAAATCATGTAATAAGAAACGAGAGAAATGGTGAAAAGAAAATGGATAACCCCTAAAATGTGAGTATACAAAGGAACAAAAGTGTTCGAAAGGGAATATGTTAAAATGTTAAAAAGGTAAACATTAAAATGTAGGATATGAGTGGCTTTTATTTTCTTTTAATATCTCTGTGCCATTTCCAAATTGTATATAATGAAAAATCTATTTGTTATAACCAAGTAAAAATACTGGTAAGATTTATCAGATGCCATATCTGAGTCCATTGCAGTTGTACATTTAAGGACTATCATCTCATTTAACATTATAACTACATTCAAAGTGGGAATATCATGAACATTTCACAGATGAGAAATCTGGGACTAATCCTCTTCATCTTCCGTGTCTTATCTTAGATATTGTTTACTATAAGAAGCCCTCCTTGACTTTCCAAGTCTAGTTGATTGGTTTTTTTGGTTTTCTGTGTAGGCAGTGCCCAGAAAGTAAAGTATTTGTGGACTGAATGACTAGACAAAATAATAACTTAACCATGCTGGTGAGAGTAGGTTGACCACATCAGGCTCATTTCAAAGTCAATATCATCACCAAATACTCTAGATGGACTTTGGAGAAAAACCAAAGTTTATTTCTCAGTACCTTTCCCAAGGGTTCAGGACATATTGTTAAAACAAAATGCAGCCTAGCCTGGAAGTTATACATTTATCCAGTTCTAAAGGCCTGAGTGCCTTCAAAGAGCAGCATGGATTTTTCTCTGTGAATCAGGAGCATTTTCACAATACTTGACAAGCAGCTGGTAATGATTATTGCTCCTGTTTCCCTTTGAAATTTCATATTTGTTTACTTAACATGACATTACTAATCTAGAGGAAGAGAGTGGGTGAAGAACCCATTTGTAAAGAGGATAACAGGTTAATGAAAAGAAGTGAAGGTATGTGTAGGTGATAGTATTTCTACAAGGCTCTGTTCAACCAGGATGATTTAAGGGCAAATCTTGGCTGGCTGGTCATAATAAGAGCCAGATTATGGAGGGGATTTACGTGGCAATTACCAAGGTCCTTGCTAGTGGGTTACAATGTTTTAGGGCTCCCTAGATACTTAAGATTAATGTCTGAATCAGTAATGTTATTGTTGCAAGATCTCAGTATGATGGGGAGCCATTTGAGACAGGAATTTTTATCCCTTATCAGAACATAAAATATCTCATAGTCTGCAAGAATACCAATGTCTATGGCCTGTAGCTGCCCTCAAAATAGGTTAAGCATCACGTTGATTGGGTTTTTCTCCTCTGCAGCTAAAATGCATAAATCAATCTAGAGCTACTTTTGCTCATCCAGGTAATATGATTAAAATGGGAATTAGGCATGTTCAGTCATTCAAAGATGAGAGACTAAAATCACCAACCTGAGAAAGGCAAATGATTATAGAGTATTTACTATGTAAATGGTAGATCAGGACTGCATTTAAAGACTTTTCTATGTATCCCAGAGACAGCAGATCCACATTCTCTGCAAACTCACTACACTTATATCTTAGTATATTTATTGTCAATGGGATCTTAAACCCTAAGGAGTTTAGGAAATTGATGTGGTAATTGCTAAGTATACACCTAACCAAGATTAATCTGGTGAATCAACAATTCCCAGGAATCACATTGTGAGACCACTAAGAGAGCTAATTGATTTCCCAATTAGTATGTTTCTCAATGTTTAATATCTGTTGATGGGGGAAGGTGCAGTGAGAAGGGGCAAAGTTTGAGAAGTTCCCCCTCAAGAAAGTGATCAAAAGAAGTAATACTTACTAATAAATCAGTTTGAGATCCAAATCACCCAGTCAATGGGACTAATGATTTAACTTCTTGTTCCCAGAATCCCACAGGTTAAATCTTAACCCTATGTCAGCAGAAATAAGATGAAGATGTACAATGGGACTAATGATTTAACTTCTTGTTCCCAGAATCCCACAGGTTAAATCTTAACCCTATGTCAGCAGAAATAAGATGAAGATGTAGGCCTGGGTAATATGGTTGCCTCATGGCATCCAAATAATCAAATAGAACATTGAGAAATGCAACTGAGGGTATGTGTGAGCTTGGGATACCAGGGCCGAAAGATAATATTTGGCCAGTAACTTGTAAATGTCTGAACTTCACCATTGTCCATGACCACCCCTTCCATTATATCTCTGAGAGCAAGGAAATGTGAAAAATATTACTAGCTGGATTTTTAGTTCCAACTCCCAATGTGTAACTCCAATGAAAGAGATAAGACTACCTGGAAAATTCCTTTTGTTCCTGGACAAGGAAAAGGAAATTAAATTAATATAATTAAATTAAAGTGGACCAAAACCCCACTCCTCTATTTCTCATGGATTTTGGACTTTTCCCATTTTTTAAATTTTTTTAAAGATTTTATTTATTTGACAGAGAGATCACAAGTAGGCAGAGAGGCAGACAGAGAAAGAGGAGGAAGCAGGCTCTCTGCTGAGCAGAGAGCCTGATGTGGGCCTCAATCCCAGGACCCTGAGATCATGACCTGAGCCAAAGGCAGAGGCCTTAACCCACTGAGCCATCCAGGCGCCCTGGACTTTTCCCATTTTTAAAGTTCATACCCACATCTACCCAGAAAGATTCTAATCCAATCCCTGGGACTCCATTTCTTTAAAACCTCTCAATTAGCATCCTGAAACTGAATGCCCGGATAGCCTTCTTCCCCATCTTTGTGCATGTGTATGGAGGTACAACTTAGAGGGGCAGACAAACAAAAAAGAGGTTTTGAATGTCTGCTAGAAGCCAAATGCCGAAGGACAAGACAAAGGCCAAGATATAAATGACCTGATGTCAGCCATTGTGCTTCACTCTCATTTATTTATTAATTCATCCATTAAGTAAACATGTGCTGGGCCATCCTGCTTGGTGATGAGGCAAGCATACATCAGGAGTGAGTAGATGACAAGCCTGGAAACCCCATGAGAAAGATATGAAGATTATTATCTAACCTCAGAACAAACAGAAGAGCAGTGAAGGCTAATGGATGCCCAAACTTCTTCACTTTCTACAACTGCAAGAACTGAGAACAAGAGACACTATCAATGCTAAATCTGCCTAACAGTGAATCTGGTGTCTGCAGGGAAGTTATGATATTTGGTATTTTCCATACACACACACACACACACACACACACACACACACACATACACAACATGTATACACACACAACCCCCATATCTACCAATTACATATGGAATCAGACAATCTTATTTTCAAATCCCAGGTTTTCTTTTATGACTTTGGACAACTCGATTACCCTTTCTGGGCAACTAATACCTCCAGGGCTACTGTGAACACTAAATAAGAAACTGTAGAAAGTGTGTCAAGTACCAGGCCTGGTGTGTGGATAACATCTAATCTTCTAATAAACTATGCTTCCTCCCCCTTTTACCTTCTTTGAAAGCAGAACCAGTCTATTATTTGTTATCTATAATAGATGTTACAATAGATGTAACATTATGAAAGGAACAAAAGGAAGGAGTGAGAAAGAGAAATAAGAGGAAGAGAGAGAGAGGGGGAGGGGAGAAGGGAAGGAGTAAGGAAGGGAGGGAGGGAGGGAATGAGGAAGGGAGAAAGAAAAGAAGAAAGAAGAAAGAAAGGAAGAAAGAGAAAGAAGAAAGAAAGAGAGAGGGAGGGAGGGAGGGAGGGAAGAAGGGAGGAAGGAAGGAAGGAAGGAAGGAAGGAAGGAAGGAAGGAAGGAAGGAAGGAAGGAGAAAGAAAAGAAAGAAGAAAAGTAAGGAAGAAAGAAAGAGGGAGGGAGGGAATAAAGAAAAGAAGGGAAGGAAGGAAGGAAGGAAGGAAGGAAGGAAGGAAGGAAGGAAGGAAGGAAGGAGGGGAAAGAGGGAGGGAGGGAGGAAGGAAGGAGGGAAAGAAGGAAAGAAGGAGGGAAGGAAGGAAGGAAAATGTAAGCAAACATGGTACAGTCAAGAAGCTAAGTTTACAAGTAGGTTTGATGTACTCTTCTTCAGCATAGGGGCAGGTCCACTATACTCAGTTCCAGCACTATCCTCATGAATGAAAAGTCAACACTTATTCAGTGAGGCACTGAAGACAACCATGTGAAAGAAAATACAAATGGCAAATGGAAATACCATGTATCATTAACCAACATTATGAAACACTAGCTTATTTGCATATCCATAAGTCCTCATTTTTCTGGCCAGACAAAGCAGAAAATTTGGAAAGTGTCTAGGCGTCAGAATAATAATTACAAAAGCCACAATTCATTGGTCACTTGCTACATATCAGGTGCTTTTATTTTGTTTTTACTTTCACTCTCAAATATCCCAGGGTGGAGGTGTTTCTAGCTTAATTTTCCAGATGAGAAAACTGAGGTTTAGATACAGTAATTTAGATACCTAAGGTTAGTTAGCTAGAAAGTGACAAAGTCCAGACTCCCACCAAGGTCTCTGTGCCTCCAAAACTAACACACATAACCACCAAACTCTAGAGTCCATTACATCTGTAGGAGAACGGTGGGCTTGAATGAAAGGAAATTCCCACTCCATTTGGCAGGTGCAGGATTTTCTAAAGCCAATGGCATTGGAGTTGTGTGAGTAAAATTAAGAAGGATGTAGAAGGAGAAAGGAAATCCATAGCAATGAGGAATACATAGAAGGCCATGGATCTCAAATGAATAAATGCATCAACATTCACTCAGCAACCCTAGAAATCAGAGGATGAAGAAATGCCTCAGTGTTTCCCTCATCTTTCAAATGACTAGTCTAAAAGTTTTAAATATACATTCAAGTCAGTAAGGCATATAAAAATCAAAGAAACTTTAAGATCAAAAGACTGAAATACACAGAAGATGAAAGAATGTGGTATTTGCTGAGGGCTGCTGTGTGCCAATGGTTGTATATGTCCTCTCGTTTCTACCTTATAAACCTCCCTGCAAATAATTTATTCATTTACTGAGTTAGAGAAATAGATCTGGAGATGGTAAGCCCCTTGCTCAAAGATCTGAAGCTGCTAAAAAGAAAAATCCATGATAGAACCCACACATCTCTAATCTCAAAGGCAAGCAGTGGTCATTGCTCTACATGCTAATCTTAATGTGGTGCTCTTTTAGAAACTTCAACAGTGCATGGAAATTGTTAACTGGTAACATAGGTTGCCTCTGGGTAGAAAGTGTGAGTGGCTGAAGAACAGGAATAGAAGTTTCCATGGGTACTGCAGGTATGTATCTTTCCAATTTTGAACCATATCGACTTAGTACTATTCAAACTATTCAAAATAATTAAAGTGTCAAAATTAACTTAATTGTATTTTTTAATATTTATTTATTTATTTATTTGAGAGAGAGAGAGAGCATAGTGGGGAGGGGCAGAGGAAGAGAGAGAATCTCAAGCAGACTCCTCAGACTCCTGTCAGAGCACAGAGCCTGAGGCAAGACTCGATCTCAAGACCCTAAGATCATGATCTGAGCCCAAACAAAGAATCGTCTGCTTAACCAACTGAGTCACACAGGCAACCCCAAAATTAACCTTAATGTGGATTAACATGAGCATAAAGTAATAAAAAGAGATCTCATTGTTTCTGAGTTTAAATCCTATGATAGTCAAATTTAAGAAATGTTGACAAGACAAAAAGTTCTCAAAGAAAAACATTTATTGAATTTTTTTCTTTTTGCTCATTTCAATTAAATTCAGTAAATACATGTTGAGCAATGCCTATTTGTCAATTGGGGAATTACACAACTTTTTAAAATGTTGCTAAGATTATAGGTGAAAACAAATTATAGGTGAAAAAATTTAATCTTAATTCAGTTTATCTTATTTTGTTTAAAGGTTTATAAGATACTTTGAAATTCTTTTCTGAAATAAGGCATGGAAAATAAACAAAAAGTAAATAAAAATTCTAAAAATAAAAGAATTAAAATGTTATCTTTCTTCAACATTAAAAAGTACCATTCATAAACTAACTTTTTTAACCTAGAATTTTTTCAGACAAAAACAGAAATCAAAATTTTCCCTTTACTTAGAAAAATTCCATTTACAAACTGAGTTGATTACACTATAAATGTTAACAATGTTAGTGGGCATCTTCTATCTCTTTTATTTTTGTTAATAATCACAACTGTGACACTATGCTAAATATTTTTCACATCTCATTATTTAATTCTTCAAACTCCCTCGGAGGTAGATATAATTAAACCCATTTTAGGGATGAAAAAACTGAGGCTCAGAGAGGACTGTTATAACTACAAAGAGGCTAATCTGGTATTTGAACACATTTGACAAAAGGCTGGGCTTTCAATTATTACATTTCCCTGCTTTCAAAGGACAAATAAAAGTCACAGGATGCTCAGGGAAAGTAAGTGCTCTGCTCTTTCTAACCAGCACTTGAACTTGGTAGCACCTTTTGGTTAAAAATGACCCTCATGGATAGGGATCCACATTCCTAACATGAATTCATTCAAAAGCACCCAGATTTCACAAGAGGAAATGATGAGGCATTTTTCTGAGGTGTTGAAATTGTTCTCTTTGTCAGTCACCAATGAAAAAAAAAAATATGCTCTGAAAATTCCTCAAAGGTAAAAGGTAGCCTTTCTTCTTCTGAAGTTCTGATATGGTCCCAAAAGGAAATAGAAGCTTGCACAATTCAGGCCCTTCTGATTCTTCCTTCATTCTTATTAACTGCAAATCTTTGCCACATTTTTCTTTACTAATTAGTTAAATTCTTAAGCTCCTGAGTCATTGAACCGTCTACTGGTTATAGCTTGTTTTAGCTCTTCCACCCTCAAATGGAACTTGCTAGGAATTAGGCACTCCAAAGATCCCACATTCATGTAGCAAAAACAGCCAACAATGCAATCAATCACCGCCGAGAGGGATGGGCAAGCATGAGCATTTAGACCTACTAATGCTGAGTCAAGGTCTTCAGATGCCTTGCCAATGGGAAGAAGATAGAAGAAGTCTGTTTATTCATTTTTAAATTATGCATTCTTTCCTCTAAAAGTCTGGATTTCACACTGGGCCTCTTGTCCCTGTTACATTCAGGAACACAGTTGTATTTATCCTGCTGCTTGAGAATGCAATTGAATTTCTCTCCAACAGTGATAGAGCCAGACGTGAGGTTAGCTTTCCTGCAGGAGTGGCTAGTGGAGGCTCTGAGATGCCAGAAGTTTGTCAAGGCTGCATGGTCAGAGAGTGTCAACCATGCACTTCTTGGTGCATGACATGACTTTAGCCATAAGCTCATATAGGAGGTGGGGAGCTTTGCCGTCTGTAGAAAAGTGCTCTTTTCAGCATAGATTATTTCAACCCACACAACTCAGTGCCATGGAGGGCTCCCAGTATGTGCTCCATTAATAACTGTCATACAAGCCACAGGAAAAAAGCTATGAGTAGCATTCCCTAGCTGTCTCTTTTGATACAAACTCCTTAGTATAAATATATGACCTTGCACTCACTGATCGGCTCCAAAACATTTTTCCAAAGCTTGTGTCCCCATTTACTCTTCAGCAATGTAGCTATCAGAATGTTCAGCTGTTCCCCAGAAGCTATATTCTCTGTGCCTCTCTAATTCACATTCTCCATCTTTCCTTTGCTGCCATTATCTTCCTAAAATACCAAACCTGATTATTTTGTGTGCACACACATTCACATGCACACAGCCCACATTAATCCAAATCTCCACTTTCCCATGTAGAATGGAGTCCAAGCCCATTAACATGGTGTATAAGAATTTCTCAACCTGCTTAAGAACTTTCTCAACCTAAGACCAACTACAACCTGCTCCTCTGACCTTATCTCCACTCTCCTCTTCTTCGTCTTCTCTCTTCCCTGATGTCACCACAAAATCATTTCATTTTCCTTACCATTCTAAAAGATCCCAAGCCAGGACACCTGGGTATATCAGTCAGTTAAGCATATGCCTTCGATTCAGATCATGATCCCAGAGTTCCAGGATCAAGTCCCACATTGGGTTCCCTGCTCAGTGGGGAGTCCGCTTCTCCCTCTGCCCCTCACCCTACTCTTGTACTCTCCCTCTCAGTCTTTCTCTCAAATAAATAAAATATTTTTAAAATAATAAAAAAATAAATGATCCCAAGTCCAAACCCAGTATTTTTGTGGCCTGCTGCTGCTCCATGTGATGTGGATTCCATCTCTATCTACCAAGAAACTCTTCCTTACCCTGCATGAGCTAGTTCAAATATCCTGCTCTGAGAAGCCCATGCCAATGGCCTCAGATGGAGTTATTGACACCCTTTCCTGTGAGCAAGCCAAGAAAAGGCTGCTTTGTTCATGTGCCTATCTGGCTGCATGGTAATAGCTCATCTGCCTACATTTCTAGAAGACAGGGATCATTTTCTAATTATTTCTGATTCCCCAGTGCCTAGCAAAACATAAGAGTTTCTTAGTACATATTTGTAGTTTAAATAACAACTGCTCTGATTCCTTGGCATTTGGGAGGCAATGTTGACAGTTCTAGAAAGGCTCCCTGTGGTCAGCTAGTCAGACTACCCTACGTTATCTCTCATAAGCCCCATCATGAGCTTTAAGAATGTCCTTCTCTCTCTCTGAATATCACTAGCAAATACAGTGAAGTTTTAGGGAGCATAAAACAAGAGGTGTTAGCTTCAGGATTCACTGGTACCTCACGTTTGCTCAGGACAGTAGAGAATATTAAGGGTATGCTAATCGGAGCTGAAGTGATCATCTGGTTTCCTGCACATAGTAGACCTAAGAAAAACTGAAGATTGAGAACTAACTCCATAAAGCAAAATTATAGAATACCTTGGCTTAAGAACACTAAAAATCAACCACTGCAGTGTAGAAAGAAGAAAGCTAAGACCCAGTGATGGAAAGAAACAGGAACGTGAATACACTAGCATTATGGCCACAGAGGATTGTAGAAACCTTCCCTAGGAAAAGAAAAGGGGTGTCTGTTCTAGGTGACAGTTTTTCCTCTGCTTGCCCAGGAAACACTAAGCCACCCTGCTCTGCAGTGCACCCCAGATCCTCTTGTAGTTCAGAGCAGATTTGGGAAACAGCCATAGATCTTGGCAGCTTTCACTATGCTTGTAAAACATTGGCATGTTTTAGGGGTGACTAAGAGAGAAGATTTGTCTTGGTTAGAAATTAGTCAGATGGCATTTCCTTAGGCTTTGCTTTCATTTCTCAGTGAAAGGTTGAAATGCATGAAACATTTGGTTTTCCTGTCATATTATTTAATTAACAATCTATAGTTATCACATAGTTTCCAAAAGCCTAGGGCAAGAAAACTTAATAATGAAGGATACCCCAAACACCAGGAAATGCAAGGCAGGCACTGGCTGGGGTGCCCCAGGAGAGCTCATTACAAGTCCTGGACCTTGATTTTCTCACTTGTAAAATGAAGGGTTTTGACCAGGTGGACTCTGGTTCCCATTCCTAGACCAAGAATCCTTAAGGCTTCCAAAGTCACTCATGAACTCATTCACTGTTATTTCTCTCTTGCTCTGTGACTGGCATTGAGAAGGGAATCATAACAAGGTGGTCTTTCTTCCTGCCATCACAGAGCTTCCAGTCTAGCAGGAAGCACAGACAATAAACCATCAAAAAACATGTGTTAAAGATTATTACCAATCATTAAGAGTACAGTGAAACAAATAATGAGGTATTGAATTACATGATACAGGGAATTATATGATGGAAGAGGGTACTCAGTATAGATCAAGGGTCAGGAGCATCATCCTTAGGAGGGGACTTCCAAGCTGGTGTTTGAATTAACACCAGCAATTAAAAAATCATAATAATACTTGAGTATTCCAGGCAGAGGAAATACAATGTACAAGAGTTTGAGGTCAAGAAAAAGATAGTCTATTTGAGAAACTGAAAGCGGATGAGTGTGCCCAGAGTACAGTGAGTAAGGAGACAGGATGGGGTATACAAGATGAAGTGAGAATGAGAGGAAAGCACAAAAGGTCAAAATCTAGGTTTCAGTAGGCACAAAAGGTTGAAATCTAGGTTTCAGTATTATTTCTAAGGGTGTTCATTAATTAAGCAGAAAGGTAACACAATTTGATTTTCCATTGTTCTAATGGCTTTATGGAGAATAACCTGAATTGGGGCCAGCACAGAAGCAGGCAAATCATTTGGGAGACTATGGAACTACTCCCAGTTTTTCTATGGTAAGAGTTATTCCTGGTAAGAGTTAATGGTGGT
Source organism: Spilogale gracilis (assembly GCA_004023965.1). Classification (NCBI taxonomy): domain Eukaryota; kingdom Metazoa; phylum Chordata; class Mammalia; order Carnivora; family Mephitidae; genus Spilogale; species Spilogale gracilis. Next base: position 123,630 of record PITA01001680.1, on the reverse strand, counting down.
CAGGTTGAGGTAGAAAGGTATATGAGTTTGGTTAATGTTTTGGAGAAGATGTCAATAGGACCTCTTGATGGGTTAGTATTTCGGTAATCATTTAGGGGCATCACTGAGTTAGGGGCTAGGTAGGATGAGTATACAAAAGTGAAGAAGATGTGGTCCCAGGTCCAGAACCTTAGGAACTCACAGCTCACATAAATATTCACAGAATGTGGGTGAACAAAAGTTACCAATAACAATATTGTGTTTTTTTGCTTTCACAACACAGAGAAGAGAGGCATTCATGATGGAAGAGGAAGAGGAAGACATTTGACAAAGGAGTAAGGATATGAGTTGGGCCATAGAAGCTGGGCTCTGGTTTAACAAGCAGAGGAGAGAAATCACTCGGAGGAGTGAGAGCAGAGCCAGGATGGGGTAAAAACATGTACTGTGACTCAGAGATCATGAGCGGTTCAATCTGAGGAAGATCGGGGCCAAAGCACAGAGTGTTAGAGAGACACGGTAGAAAACATAGGCTGAGGTCAGATTTAGGAGGGTCTGAAGCCTTCTGGAGTGTCTGCACTCATTAAGAATTTCAGAGTGATGTGATTCATTTAAAATAGGAATGCTAATTCTGGGGTGATATCTATTTAGGAGTAAGAAGAGCCTAATCACTGAGTTTACAAATTACTCTAAAACTCTAAACTTTGTTATACAGGTGTGAGTGGGAAGCTGGGACATGACACCTTACTCCAGATATGTTCTCTGAACCAATGAAACAATCAAACAAAAGGGAATCGTTATTACCAAACACGTTCATAGTGCATTTACCTTGTGCAGGCACTATTCTGAATACTTTCTGTATATTAACTCATTAAATCCTTGCAACTCTAGTTGGGCAGGTAACAGAGTGGGGTTTTGAGGCTCATCCATTTGAAGCCATTGCCTATGTACTCATGCATAATATCTTTCTGTCTCTGGAATAATGTAAGATGAAAATATTGCCTTTATTTTTTTTAAATATTACCTTTATAGAGAAAGGAGCACTTTGGGAAATGGGCTATACCAGCCACGTGGGCTTCCTCATCTAAAGCCCAGAAGCAGACAAGGATACCCACCAGGCATAGACAGTGATATAATATCCCAGGCTTTAGCCAGAAAGATTGCATAAGTTTCTCTGCATGTCCAAGAAGTGTGGAGAATGTGTGTGCTCTATGAGCAGGCCAGTTCTGGGCAGGAGAGGAGGGTAATGAAGGATTCGCATGCCTGGGCTTTCCTTGCAAACTCAAAAGTTATGTCAAGCACTCCTGCTTCAAGGAGAAATGACAGATTGAGGGACAGAGGTCAATAACATCAGCTTGTTGGAACTTCTTCATCATAGATGGGAACGCTAATGGCAAAGAAGAAGGGTTTCCTTCCCAACATCCAGTATTGAGGAAGATTGGTTCTACTTAGAGTGATATCATAGATGTCCTAGAATACAATATACTTAGCATTAAAATTATGTTGGAAGAAAATCAGCATTATGATGTGTTGTTCTGTCAATGGACAGCTACTTATTTGCCTGCCACACATCCAGCATTATATTTAGAACCAGTATTAAAAGTATCCATGATATTTTATGCTTTCGAAGTATAAATTTTCCCATTTCACTGGCTACTGGATAATTTCAAACAAACACATTTATTTTACCTAGAGATAATTTCTACTTCTGTTGTAGGATGTTTATCAAAAAATAAATGGAAATAAGAACAAGTCAGACCATAGAAGCCATAGGCTTATAAAATGTTATGATCCACACATTCCAAAGATGCCTGTCCCATGCTTTGATGTTGTGTGTGAGAGCTTTCATACAATTAGTGTTTAAAATCTTTTGTAGCTGGAGATAAATCTACTATGCCTTTAGTAAAGCATGGAGACCTACAAACTAGAATGAATTTCCCACAATGAGCTGGAACTAAGTGTGCTAACATAGCTTGAAACACTCTAAGATATTTTCCAAATTTGTTTAAAATTAAGAAAATTGGGGAATATCAGACGACCAACAGTTGGGAACAGAGTGACACAATGTTAGCATATCATTACATAATCACTTGTGATAAACAAAAAAGAAAGCTCATATAAGACAGAATTATAAAATAATGAAAATCACTGGAGAGGTCCTTGTCTGTGGCTTTCCTTATTAAAGAAGGAAGAATCAAGCATCAGTGAAGCCTCCTTTCAGGTGTAAAAAAAAATAGCAATAAGGAATAGGTTTGGATCTCATGCTTGCTTGAATGTTTGCTGTTACTTGAGGTGTGAGATCAACGTAAGAAGCTGATGTGAGGGAGGAATCAGGGAGGCATTGCAGCTCAATGCTAAATGGTGAGCAGGGAGAACCCACAGAGTTATGAGTAAAGGGATACTCTTCTACCTGATGATCTCATGTGAGCCTGAACAAGTCATTTAAGTTTGGTATATGTCAGTATCCTCATCTGTAAGCTAAGAGAAATTGGTCCAAACCATCTAAATCCCTTGTAGTTTGAACATACTAGCACCTTATGTGCAGCTTCTAGAAGCTGAAATCACATCTCTGTCAACTCCCTGTATCATATGACTTTTTAAAAAAGCACCTGTGGTCATATGACTTTTTAAAAAAGCACCTGTGGTTTGATGCTGCAAATTATCACTCACTCTTCTTACAGCCACAGCAGGTATCAGTATGATAAACGGCCACTAGCAGTAGTTATTAATATAATGAAGTTTTTCTGATGCCCACACACCCAGGCTTTTAGATTGTTCCCTTAATGATCCCTCAGTGTGGAGGAAAGGACAGAAAACACATCAACTTCCCATCTTGAATATTACTGAACCACACTCCATATAATTCAATATAATTAAAACAACAAATTAATATACCTAGAATTGGCCAGTGTCAATTTCTCCTACCCACAGGAAAAGTCAAATATATGTGTTTTTAGAATCTGTCTTGTTATTCTCAATATAATCCATTCAACTAAATATCAAAAATTGAATGGATTAAGATGGAAATATCCAATGCAATCATCTAAAATATGTGACAGTATAAAATATTTTTAAAAAAATTCTATTTATTTGACAGCGAGAAACACAGCGAGAGAGGGAACACAAGCAGGGGGGGTGAGAGAGGGAGAAGCAGGCTTCCCGCAGAGCAGGGAGCCTGATGCAGGACTCGATCCCGGGTCTCTGGGATCATGACCTGAGCCGAAGGCAGTCGCCTAACCAACTGAGCCACCCAGGTGCCCCGACAGTATAAAATATTTTATTTTAAGGAAACTTAAGACATAAATCATACAGATTCTTTCACTTTTGTGGTTGAAATTCTAATCGGCCACTTCCTCTTATGAAGAGCAGGAAGTTACAAGGAAAGATGGCAGAAAGGTAAACTTATACCTCCATAGAAAAGAATCAAGGGAAATTAAATAACATAGAAAGATAAATAAATCTCTGGTGTCATAAATCCTACCACTTGGACTTGAAGACTGGGTGACCCTGTGATACAGCTAAAAATAGGTCTTTAATCCTAATCACTATTGATTCCAAAGAAATTAGAAGAACAGAAGCCATCGGAATTGGAAAGATTCAGTTCTTATACAAGCAGTCCTCAAGCACATCTATTTGACACAAGGGAATGAACAAATATTCCTTCTGCTCTTGCAGCTGAGGGAAGTGGGAAAAGGAGGGGGCATTAAGAAGTGGGAAGAAGTATGGATTTGCCTTTCTACAATAAAGGGTGATTATTTTTAGTATGAAACTGCACATCAGAACTACTTTTTGATAAAAAAAAAAAAAAGGACTGAAAATAAGCTTGTAAGACCTCAAGCTCCATCAGTCAACCAGATTACAAGGAAGCATGAAGAAATCTGTTGGACCTACCTGACTCAGAGTAGCAACACCTACCGTACTGGGCTGTTCTGCGATTGACTGAAGTAAGCCGTATAAAGTTCCTACCATATATCTGGCACCTAAACCACGTAGAGTTCTCATTTCAAGTGGTGGGCTCAATTATTTTTAACCAATTGTCTTATAAATTTGGTTCATATTAAAATTTCATACAGCTTGGTTTGCAGAAGTTAACGAGAAGAATGGGTATTAATATGTATGTTCTCAATTCTAGCTTGCTTAGAGATCAAGTTTTCTGCACAGTGAGATTCAGAGGTTGTATAGTCTAGTGCAGGCCTCCCGGCCCTTCTGTACAGTAAAATCACATGGGCATCTTAAAAAGATATGAATGCCAGGACCTCACCTCCTATCAGTTGAATCTGAATCTCTGGGGGTGAGGCATGGGCTTCCCAGAATACAGAAAATTTCCACATTATTCTAGGTACAATCAAGTTTGAGAACCATAGGCATAAAAGAACAAGAGCTACCTACATTGAATCTCAGTTCTACTTTGGCAAAGTTTCCATGCCTCGTTTTACTAATTTGTGAAATAAGTGTAATAGAGTTAACAGTGATGCCTATCTCTAAAGCTTAAACATATCAATTTATTTAAAGCCCTTATAAAAGTTATAATTTACAATGATAATGCATGCCTTTTGCCTCTGTTTGCATGGGTGGAAGGGATATGACTATTATGATCAAGATCCAAGATCTGGCTTCTAAGAATTAGCCCTTATAGAATTCTATCATGAAGTCTGTTTCTACCCATGATACTGCATCTTATACAAGTATAATTTTAGACACGGTAATATGACAACTCAGGCTGTGTCCAAAAGCACTTACTATTTATTAGCCACTAAGTAGGAGAAAGGCAAAGGGGTGTAATAGGAAACAGATCCCAATATGAATTGTTGCTATACCATTTACTAAACATGTGACCTTGAGCAAGTTATTTTACCCTTCTGCATCCTGCTCCTCTACCTGTCAATGGGAAGTATGCTAATACTTACCATTTAATGATTATTTCAAAGAATGAAAGAGAAAATCAATATGATGGAGCACTTGGCACAGAATATGGGCTTAATAGGTATTGTTTCCTCAACACCACCTGAGTGCTGCTGGGGTACAGGAATTAACGAAACACCTGTCTTAGTCTTCACAGTCTACTTAAGAAGATAGGAAACAAAAACATACATAATACTATTATGTTTAAAATCTGTGTATTAGAGATGGGCAATGATAAATAGCTACCACCTATTTATAGGAAGTTCCTCATATTTATGTGCTCAGTTCCTTGATAGGGTACATCTGGGGGAACTTTAGGTTTTCTGTGCATGATTGGTCACTGTTTTGATTTTTGGTTTGAAGGGTTTGTTGGCTTCATTTGTTACAGCTTTAAAAGCAGACATGATTTGGCAGATGTCTAGAGTAGCAGGTGTGTCTTGCTTTTGATGTCTGAGAACACAGAGTACTCGAGGACTTGGATGATGTCTTTCTATATAGGCTGTATTCTCTAAGAGCAATGCAGTTCATGAACATTGAACGAGGTTAGTCCAAATTATGTTACAGGTCATTCTTTATTAATTTTTAAAAAGATTTTATTTATTTATTTGACATAAACACAGAGAGAGAGGGAACACAAGCAGGGGGAGTGACAGAAGGAGAAGCAGGTTTCCCATGGAGCAGGGAGCCTGATGTAGGGCTCAAACTCTGGGGTTCCAGGATCATGACCTGAACCAAAGGCAGATGCTTAACCACTGAGCCACCCATGTGTCTTCAGGTCATTCTTTAGTAAGCAGAGTGAATTTGTGTGAGAAAAAAAACAGCACATTCCATATGAATCACATTCAAACCCACTTGATGAGGGGCAGAAATGATTGGGGAGTTAAGAAAGAAATCTAAAATAGATCCTGTAACCTATTTAAAACCTGGAAGAAGTCTGAACCAAATTGTTCCCACATAATCTGATGACAGTAATTGAAAGTTGATCATGATCGTCCATTGGAAATAGAAATACTGACCTAGGATTTAGGAGACATATGTTGAATTCCCATTTACAACACTAACTAAATGTTTAATTTCATTAAACATCACTAATACTTAAGTGACACTGTAATTTACAAGGAATATTTCCATCATCATCTCATTTGATCCCTACATCACTCCGTGTAATATTACTATCCCATTTTACAGATGCATAAGTCAAAGCTCAGAGTTTGTAAGTAATCAAGATCCTAACTCATCCAACAGCAGCACTATCTGTGGACCTCTGCCATGTCTCATCTCCAAAGACTATACTCCTCCCACAAAACATTAGCCATTATCAGTATTAGGCAAGTCACTTTATATACTTGTGCCTCAACTTCTTCATCTCTTGTCATTGCTTACCTCATAGTGATAATACAATAAAATCTGAGTTAATAAGGGAAAGGAGCTTTGAAAGCATAAAGTCCTGTACATAACTATCATAATATTTTAGAAAGTATGGTAGTGGAGCTGGACAAGGCATGTGTAAAAGTGAGCCCATCACCCCCATTGAAGTCTACAAGCCAGGTACTCTCTAAGTCTTAACTATTTTTTGGTTAACACTCTGCATTTCTAAAACCTCCTGGAATATTTTACTTTCGCTTGCCAATTTTTTTTAATCTCACTTGGGCTGAGTCCAAACTTGAAAAATTTCATCTGCAAATGGATTTTTTTCAACTTTCATAAAGTTCAGAGCATAAAGTACTCTTTCACTGAGAATAAAAAAAAAAAGTTTACAGTGAAAATCATGTCGTAGACAGGCCACGGGGCTCTTTGCTCCCTAGCCAAGCCTCCAGAACTGGGTGAGTGGAGGATGGAATCTGGCCTCAGAGATTAGTCTTTTAGGGTAAACCCACCTCACGTCACATAGCTACTCCTACTAAGGGTATTGTGAATGTCCTGGGCTTATAGCGAACTTACAACATTGTTTAGAGCTTAGTTCCGCCTCACCATCTATTTTGAAAGGATAATTTCTCCAATCATCCAAAGGAAACGTGGCTTCTTATCAAAACTGGTCTAAAACTGGCCTTGCCTAACTGGACCAAGAAGCCTGAGCTGGTTGTTAACAAGCTGGAGCAGTGAGCCCCATGCTGATGGTTGGCTTATTTAAACACAGCCATGAGCTCTTTCAGCCACCTCTGTCCTTTAACACTTCTTCAAGAACTTGAAATAAGTGAGTCGCAAGCCATAGCGATGAATGAAGAGTAGCCATTAGCAAACGTATTGAAATGAAGGCTTCTCTTTCTGCTGCCCACTCCTTCCCAGATTATGCTCCAAATGTACTGTGACACCTATAGGTGTTCAAATGTGCAGTAGTCTCAGTTCCCTCTGCGCTTTTGGACCGAGAGACCTGCTCCGTGATTTGTTGACCTCATCACCCCATCATCACCTTTAGCCTCTCTATGATTCAGAATGCGGGTCAGTTTCTTCCTTCTCCAGGGAGTTCTCCATGATTCCTGAAGACTATCCCAGAGGCTCCCGATGCACTCCATGCTTGCATCTCAGCATTTATCTCCCCATTTCTTGCCCGTATTCCCCTGCATTCAATCAGCTGTGAACTATTCAAAGATTCTGATACATTCTTTTCTACAAGGTTTGGATAAAAAATGACATGCAAACAAACCATTCAGTGTCCTCCAGGTGGAATAAACTGCTAATTGTGGAGTACGTTCAGTATGCCAGTCACTTCTTATACTTCAGGTGTCTTATCATGTAATTCCAAATATACCATGAAACTGGTATGATTGTCAGCATTGTCACTTTACAAGTAAAAGCAAAAAACAAAACAAAACAAAAATATCTGCCGTTCCAAGAAGCTATGTGATTTAGAGGGATTGTGCCAAGATCACATCAAGAGTAAAGTATTCAGAATGGAAACCCAGGTCTGTCTAACTCTAAATCCCAAGTACATTCTCCCTCATTTTACTGCTTCCCTTACTTCTAAGGTATAGTCCTAGTTTTGTGTTTTCAGTTTTTTTTGTTTTTATTTTTGTTTTTTGTATTTTGGGCTTTTTTTTTGGGGGGGGGGGGGGTTCAAATCAAGCCAAATGCCAAATACACTTTTAAATTTCCCTGAACAGGTTTCTGTGGATGCTAAAGAATGTCATCCAGAATCAAGGCACTCATTTTCCCAGGTGCAAGAGGTGTTGGTTTCTGATAGTAATTGCCATCTTTAAAGGCAGATACTTGGCCCTTTTGATAAATATTTTTATACCCCCCTCTGGAGTCAGCCCGGTCCATACCTGGTTGATACAAATGAAGGTACAGAGGCAAAGCCTCCTTGTTTGCTTCAATTCTGGAAATATCTGCAGTGCCATTCCAGCTCCAAAGCCCCCATGGGATGGGCTGGGTCTTCCACTAAATGTACAATGTGGTTCAGTTTCTTCCTCTGCCATCCTGCTTCTTTCCATACCCTACAGATGGTGTTCCCATGGACACTACCCAGTAAGCTTCCTGCATGCAAATCTCCATCCCAGAGTGTTTCTCAGGAAACTCAAGCACAGATAAGATAATAGGAAGTCCCTGACTCCAAATTGCTGATCTAGAAAGAATTTACAAGCGACATTTTAGCACTGGTTTTAGGACAGGGAGTTATGGTTCAGAGGGGATGCCTGTCTCTATGAGTGTACTTTCTGGATCAGGAAGTGCCATAAATCATGAACTTGGAAAAGCACTATATCCAGTACTTTGGGGTGAAAGTTCAACCCCTGAGCATAATCATTCAGTGTGGTCACTCTGTGATTTGGTTCAGGCCATGTAAATTTCCTAAGCCTCCATTTTGCCAGGGTCTCTACCACCACAGTTTCTCAACAGTGCCCTGCGGTTGGAGAGGAGCAGTGAATACCAGCAGCCTGCAAAGTCAGACCTGTCTGCTCACTGAGACTGCAGACCTAATAACAATCCCTGCTTTAAGAAAAATGAAGACACCTTTTTCCATGGAGCAAGCCACTGCTATGCCTGTCAGGCAAGGTTTCAAGTAGATATATTTTTAACCTGGACTATACTTAGATAAAAGTGGTAAATGATAGGACTGGGTACCCCAAATCAGGCCATATTCCATTGAGCCATCATATATCCCTTCTTAGTTCTGACATTCATCATTTCAAATATTTTACTTCATTACCATGGCCTTAGTGGAGATTATATTGAAAAAATATGAACAATGTATGCCTAGAAATGGCAGAAACTTTCACGCTGGAGAAGAGAAGGCTCAGGTAAAGATATGATGATTATAGCTACCTTTACAGACTTCCTCCTCTATGCCGGATGAATACCTATGTCATTAGATTATTAACCTTAAAATACAATGGTTGTTTTCAATTTTGCAATTTTTTTCTTCAAATGCTACCAAATTCCTTGGCCATTTTATTATTCAGAAATCATATTGCTAACCAAATTCCAAGCTTTATCTCTCAAGAATTCTGCACAGTAGGCTGTGCCTCATTCTTTCCATTTTATGGATGATAAAAATAACGCTTACAATGTTTAAATATCTTACTCTAGACTACACAACTAACAAATGCCTGAGCTAAGTTTCAAACCCAAAATCCTTCCTTTGAATCCCTACACAAACCCATACCGTATAAAGCATAACTCTCTTGATCTCTCTGATGGGGTGGCATTTGGAAGAGAGAGAGGTATGTCCCTGTTGAGTAGTCCCAGGACAAAGGAGGACAAATTACAATGCAGATAGATATTTCACTTAAAGGTGTCAGGCAGGGTCCAATTCAAACTGAACCAAGTCCAAAGTCCAGGGACAATTAGGCCTAGCTGGTTATGGATGCCCTCACAATGTAAATCCCTACACAAGCACAGGAATGTGTTTCTTTTGTTGGCTTCATTCTCAGGGTTGGACAGAGATGGCCACAAAAATATCGAAGCTTACAACCTATCAGTTTAGCAACCCAGCATAAAGAATATCTGCCCTTTCAAAATTACTCTAGAAAAGTCACAGGAGTTGCCCTGAATAAGTTGGTTTCTATTATGGACCCATCTCTGAACCAGTCGCTGAGTATGAGATGCCTTATAGTTACTAGCCAAGACTGAGTAATGTGTTGACCCCAGAACTAGATGGTGAGCTGGGGAAAGCTAGGATCGGCTCCTTCCAAATTATGTGGACTGAGACAAAGAAGGGGACATTGTCTCCAGATAGCATTAACAAGAGAAGAGGAGTGGGAGATCCTGGGAAGGCAAAAGTGGTAGACAATTTTTGCATTGAGGAGTAGACTTTTACACCTTGAGGCACACTTTGTTGGAGCCCTGCTCATATCCTCAGCTGTTAGGATTTCAATGCACACCAGCTGAACCAACTGTAGTACCATGCTCCTTTGCTCAACGGCTGAAGATTGTTCTGCAATTCTAGCCTGTCCTTTGCATGACAAGTAACTCCTCTCAGTAGTAGATAAAAGCAGTATTTGTGTAATCTGGTGGATAAATACCCCAGCTACCTCAACCCTCCAGTTAGTAATTCTGAGATTCCTAGAGTTTCTGGATTAAGCCCCAGGAATCTAAAACTATAATTCAGTAATAATAATTAAAAAAAAATATCCTATATTCATTTCCCTGTCAATTCCAAATGTCAGCTCTCTTTGCCCCTACTGCATATACTGGGATAACCTCCCAGTTGTTTGATTTGTGATATCTTCACCCTTACAGAAAAAGAGACCTTAAATTAATGCTTTGGATTCTGGACTTTGTGAATGAGATAACATATAAAGTTCTCTGGGGAGGATTTTTTATAGAGGTTGTTGGAAACTTTGATGTTCAGTCTCTTCTTTTGTTGTACCATATTCTTATAAAATGACCTTCCTTCATTGTCCTGTTCTTCCTCCACTTAGGAAGGGCTCAAGAATATGTTATTTCCTTGGCCCAGACTAGTTTTAACTTTTGATACCTACCATCATCCAGACAGAGAAAGAGGCTTCATGAGGGAATCCATAAAACACAGGACAGGCACATCTGTCATAAAGAAGGAGGTGAGAAGTTGTCATCATCTATAGTTCTTTGTGTGTGTTTGTACACATGCCCAGTACACACAAGTGTAAAGAAATTGACTTCTCTCAAAATAAATCAATCAGTCAAAAAAAAAAGATTAAAAAATAACTATTTCACTTTTTGATGTGTGAAAGAACACATGTCATGGGATTTATTCTCAAACAATGTCATTATTTCCTCACTGGTATTTTTCTTCAGCTCACTCATGAAAATACTAATAATAGACAAAAATGTGTGGAGTGTTAACTATGTGCTGGGCACTATGAAAAGTACTTAAAGTAAATTATAACTCTGGGTCCTCCTCACAATTAATACATACAGTATCAACAATTTAAGTTCATACAACAGGAACTAGGTCTCCCTCACTCGAGTGGAATATTAGAAATTACTGTATAACAAACTATTTCAAAAGGCAATGCTTAAAACAATAAGCATTCATATTATTCACAAATCTATAGGTCAGCTGGGTCATTTTCTGGTCTCATCTGGGCTTGCTCATGGATCTGTGGTCAGCCATTGATTCAGTGGACATCTTTGCTGATCTTGTTTGGACTCACTCACATGTCTGGGGTCAATTGGCTAGTTTAGGATTTTCACAGCTGAGACAACTGGGCTGTCCTCCAGCTAGTCTCATCTTCCAGAAGGCCAGAACAGGTTTGCTTTTATAGGCACACATGTTTTTAATTTTCCTCTTCTATGGGGTACCCAGAGCCAGCCCCATACTCTGAATGCTAACCCACAAGTGGGAAGTCTAGTGGTCCCATCAGTTACCTCAACCTATGTACTCTACTTTTATTAATACAACCCAAGATGGGCTTTAGTTTGTGTTTTCCTCCTCTACCTCCTCTTCCTTTTAAAATTATGTCTTCTTTTTTTTTTTCTTTCTTGTATTATAATTTTTTGTACTATAACATTGTTTATGACTATAAAACTTTTGTAATCTTTTTTCATTAAATTACATTTGATCTCTCATCCATAGTAAAAGATATGAAAGAGACGCTCATCACTACATTCATGCAATTTGTTCTGAAACCAAGTCTTTCTCCCTTTGTCATTTCCTCTGAGTTCAGCCCTAACTTTTCGGTTCATTGCAAGGCTGTGGATACTGATTATGTGATTTAGTCTGTCCATACATTATGCAGTGGTCCTCTACAGAGATACTCTTCAATGCAAGGTTTTGTACCAGGTTGTTGTACAAGGTTTTGTACTGGTTGGGATAAGAAATGGATAAAACCTAACACTGGTCCTTGAAGAGCTTGTAAGCTCCTGGAGGAGGTTGTGATTTTGGTCCCTTTTAGATAACCTTAGATTCCTTTCGGTGCATGTGTTTCTTTGGGGCTTCTTCAGTACTCTTCTTCTGTGTCCCAAGAGGACACTTGCACAGAGAAAGAAGGCTGTGTAACCTTGCAGTGTCAGGGGAGGACTGTCTGCTTCCTGTGCAGGCTGCCTCAGTGGATGTTCTTCTTCCATCCCCAGTCATCATGCAAGAAACTCTGCTTTTAGCAGATGCTGCCATGACCTTCAGTCTTGACGTCCAGACTTGTGGAAGCTGTTGGCAATAATGCACATGGCTCTCTCTACATGGGGCAATGGTGTATGAGAGGCATCATCTAACCCTCTGCTTTCCTACTACTTCTGCGCCACAGTGGATGGTAGCTTCATGTTGATTGTGAGGTTTCTCTGAAGGACTTGCAGACTCCCAAGGCTTTGCACAATAATGCAGGTAACCAAGTTCTGATGACAAATTCTTCTGAATATTATTACCTTTCAAGATCCTCCAATGTGATATTCACACCAAGGACAGAGCTGTAACTCAGAGAGTACTACTGTGCCCCTTTTGTTTGCCTTTTTTCTGTACCTAAGCCTGTCCACCACCAGAGGGGCTATCTTCTTCTACATTGTGAGAGCTTCCCTGCATCTGATCAATGTCCTCACGACACTCTATAATTTGCTCCAAGAGCAGCCTTCAACTTCTGCCTCCATGGAAGGCATAAGACCTTTTTTAGTTTGTTTTCTGCCTGTTAACAAAACCAGCTTTCTGCATATCAAAACATTTGTTTTTACACCAATGTCTCGCTATATATATTCTTTAAAACAATATTTTGGAACTCAAAGCAACAAAGTTCCAGTGTTCAGACTGGTTCTGTTCTCACATAAAGAAAAGAAAAAGTCATTGATGGTAGAGCAGCAAAGGAAAAGGGACAAGGATCCCAGGAGCTAGATGTACAGGGTACATGAAGGTTCATGATACTATTCTCTCCACAGTATGCATGTCTGAAATTTTAACAATAAGAAAACCTTTTTTTTAAATTCAAGTATGATTAATATACAGTGTTAGTTTCAGACGTACAGTATAATTATTCAACAATTCTGCACATTATTCGATGCACATCACAATAAATAGCCCTTAATCCCCTTCAACTATTTCACCTATTCCCCCACCCACCTTTACTCTGGCAATCACCAGTCTGTTCTCTGTATTTTTAAGAGTCTGTTTTTTTTTTTCTTTTTTTCTATTTGTTCATTTTTCCCTTAAATTCCACATATATGTGAAATCAAATAGTATTTACCCATTAAAAAAACGTTTAAAAGCTTAATTCCCATTAAGCTTATGCAAAGATTTGGTGTGCCAGGGAATAAAAAAAAGAATCCAGGAAGCAGAGTAGTGACAATGACATGACATTCATGAAGGTTTCCAAAAGGCTTAATGAGATTTCTCCCTTTGCTCTTCTTCTCTATATCATCTAAATTCTAATAAGAGAAGAATGATTTATCAAGCACAATCCAGTCTGAGAGGGAGAGGAAGAGAATGAGCAGGGGAAGAAAAGGAGAGAAAGAAAACCAAAACTTGGTGGCACCTGGGTGGCTCAGTTGGTTAAGCCACTGCCTTCGGCTCAGGTCATGATCCCCGGAGACCCGGGATCGAGCCCCACATTGGGCTTCCTGCTTGGCGGGAGGCCTGCTTCTCCCTCTCTCACTCCCCCTGCTTGTGTTCCCTCTCTAGCTGTGTTTCTCTCTGTCAAATAAATAAAATCTTTAAAAAAGAAAACCAAAACTGGATTGGTGACTAGTGTCTAGAAGCTAGAACCTAAGTCTTAATGTTCTGAGAGAAAAAAAAAATGACACAAACTCCTCCAAATAAGAGATAATGGTGGCTTGAACAAGAGTGGCAGTGCTAGAGATGGTGAGAAGTAGGTGGAAATATTCTGAAGCAGAACCAACCAAAATTGCTAATGGATTAGACATGGGGTGTGAACAAAAGAGAAGTTAGGAGTTTTGGTTTAAAGGTGAGACTGAGGTAGAGAATAATGCAGAGGTACGGTTGGGGTTGGAAGAAATTGGGAGTTTCTTTTGGTAAAATTTTAGACACTCATGTGGAGATGTGAAACTGGTAGTTGAATATAATTTTATGGCATTTACAGAGGTGATCTAGAGTCATCAATATATACATGGTTTTAAGGCTATGGTACTGCAAGGCAATGAGTATGGCTGGAGAAAGGTGATGTTCAAGAACTGATTCCTGGAACACACAGAGGTTTCATGGTCAGGGAGTGAGAAGCAAAATGCAGAGGAAATTGAGATGGAACCAGTGGGAAATACGAGAACAGTATTCTGAAAGAAATGAGAAAATCTTTTTAATGAAGAGGGAGTGGTCAGTTGGTCAAACATTGGTAATAGATCAAGTAAGATGAGGAATGAGATTTGCAACAGGCAGGCCTTTGGTGACATTACCAAGAGACATTTGTACGAAGTGGTAGGGATCTGAGCCTGAATGGAGTGGTTCAAGAGACAACAGGAGGCAGATGTAAGGACAGTCAGAACAAGAATCTCTTTGAAGGAGCTTTGCTATAAAGGGGAGTGGGAAATGTGTCAATAACTGGGAAGAAATGTGACATCCAGAGAAGGAGTTCTGAAATAGGAGGAATTATGCACTGGCTTCACTTGCTAATAAAAACATTTGTGGGGGAGAAATAAAGGATGCTTGCTGGAGAAACGTCCTTGAGTGGGGCAAGAGGGGATGGTTCTTGTGCAAAAGTGCAAGAACTGGCCCTGGACGCAAACACAGATTTTCATTCATATTAACTGGGAGAAACTATATAGTGCAGACACATAAAGATAGAAGTGGTAGGGGGGCTAAGAGGGATAAAATTGTTTTCTTCTTTCTTCTACATTCCCAGTTAAATAGGTAAAGAGATCAAGAGATTAGAGATCACTGTACAATCCAAACTTTTTGGAGTCAATGTCCTGGAATGGACATTGGAAAGACAGAGTATGGCAGGGGAGAGTGGGATGTTTGAAACAGATTATAGAGGTGATAGATATTTTAATGCCAAGATCTGGGGAGTATAGAGGGCCAGCGAAAGAAATAAGAAACCAGATTCCTAGAAGGATTATCCTCACTGATATTGGGATCACCAGTGTATGATATGAATAATAATTGAGATTATAAGAATGAGTTAGAGTTGCCAACAGTAAAGAACAAGGGGGATATGGCAGGCATGACTCATGGGTCCAAAGGTTCCTGTAATAAAGAGGGGTAATAGATGGTATAGTATAGATAGATGACATAAACTTTAAGGCGGCATTTCAGAGAGGAAGGAGGGAGAAGAGTCTGGATGCTCTAATGAGGAAACTGAGGGAGAATGAATGTTATAATGAGGAAGACATATGTACTGCCTTCAGGATAAGAGTACAGGGAGGCAAAATATAACAAATTAAAAGGGCTTTATAGGGAGAAAGGATTCCCAGGAGTTATCTGCATTTCTGTTGGAGCAAAAAGGTGTAACAGAATTTACAAAGAAGAGGTTAAGGATATAAGGGGTATTGCTGATGACTGAACTGGAATTGCAAAAAGCACAGTGGGAGGGCCTGGGAATTGGGGAGAAGTGAAGAGGTGGACAGATTAGTTTGTATCCAGAGCTGTGTTGGGGAAATGTCTGGGGGAGAAAGAAGGACCTGAGTATCTTGAGTTTCTTTTAGTGTCTGGAGATGAAGATCAAGGCATCATGGCCTCCAAGATATTGGTGATAAGGCTGTAAATGTAGGGGGAGGCAGGGTACAGTGTCTTCCCTGCAGCACCAGAGTGCCAGGGCAGTCCTTTCTGTCTCCTACCAATGGTGGTATGGAAAGCGGGGGAGACATGGTGTTAACTAGAACAGTGAAGCTTGAGCCCCTTTTCCACTCTTGCTGATGTTTTTCCTTTGTTCATTCATCAATTCATTAAACAAATATCTATTTGAGGCTATAAATCTGAATAATAGATGACAGAATACCACAGTGGGACAAGCCAGTTTCTTCTTTCATGGAGGCTTCAGAGTGCTAGGGAAAACTCCCTTCACTCAGTCAGCAAATATTTGTAGGGTGACATGATCAGACTTGGATTTTTCTCTTTAAGATTTATCTCTGTGGGAAATGAATTCGTTTAGGACAAGGAGATACTAGGGATGGTATCTGGGTATGGTATCTGTGTAGGCCCAAATGAAAAGCAAGAGAACTTAGAGGAAAGTTGCAGAGATAGAGAGAAGTACATGGATCTTAATGATACTTGCAAGACATATAAACCACAGGACTATGTGACAATGAATGGAGGTTGAGAGAAATGGTAATGTCAAAGACAATTTCTACATATTTGACTTAAGCAACCAGGTGAATGAGGATGTCATACACCAAGATTGGAAACATTGGGGATGACCAGTTTTGGGGGATGAGAATAATGTGTTAATATATTAATGTGAGATATTCAAATGGAGTTAAGTACTTACCGAAAAATATTAGGACCTAATATTTGTACATATTCTATACGCTAGGCTCTTTCTTATGTGCTTAACAGTTATTAACCATTGACTCCTAGAACATTATAATAAGGATAGTATTAATTCCCCACCTCCTACCCCCATTTCACAAAGGAAGGAACTAAGGGTCTAGGTGATTCAATAACCCCCCTTTACCCAAGGTCACACTAGCTATAAATGCATCCCAAAGCCCATGGCTTACCCATTATTCTATACCCTACCTCCAGGGGATGCTTAAATATCCAAATCTGAATACCTGATCCCTCAGAAATATGGTCTGGCAAACTTGGGCCATAGTCAGAGACAATATGACATAAGGAAAAAAAAACCTACACTTAGTAGAGAAGAATTATCAAGAGTGTGAGAAACTGAGGAAAATTGGAATGGTTCCAGAATGTTAAACACTGAAAAATGTTTACTTTTTTTTAAAGATTTTATTTATTTGACAGACAGAAACACAGCCAGAGAAGGAACACAAGCAGGGGGAGTGAGAGAGGGAGAAGCAGGCTTCCAGCTGAGCAGGGAGCCCGATGTGGGACTCGATCCCCGGTCTCTGGGATCATGACCTGAGCCAAAGGCAGTCATCCAACCAACTGAGCCACCCAGGTGTCCCTGAAAAATGTTTGCTTTTAAAGGAGATCCTTTTCTTGGGTGGCTATCACAAAGTATCAGAAATTTGGTGGCTTAAAACAACAGAAAAGTATTTTCTCACCATTTGAGAGACCAGAAGTCTCAAATTAAGGTGTCATCAGGGAGGCTCTAAAAGAACAATCTATTCCACACCTCTCTTACAGCTTCTGGTGGTGGCCAGCAATCCTTTATATTCCTTGGCTTGTAGATATATCACTCCAGTCTCTGCCTTCATCTTCATATGACATTTTCCCCATGTCTCTGTGTCTCTCTATCTCCAAATCTCCTTCTCCTTGTAAGGACACCAATAATTGCCCTTAGGGCCTGCCCTATTCCAGTTTGACCTCAACTTAATCATATCCTCAAAGATCCTATTTCCAAATAAGGTCACATTCACAGGTTCTAGGTAGACATGAATATTGGGGGGACATTTCCACTCACTGCAGGGAGCAAAGATGACATTATAATAAAAGCATCTTTAATTCTTCCTTGATTACATGTTTATTCTTTTTAGCTTTTAATTTTCTTTGAAAAGCTAACAATTAACTTTTATTGTTTTTAATTTTTTATTATGTTTAGTTAGCCACTATAGATTACATCATTAGTTTTTGATGTAGTGTTCAATGATTCATTAGTTATGTATTAACACCCAATGCTCATCATGGCACGTCCCTTCCTTAATACCCATCAATCTGTTACCCCCTCCCCTCTGAAACCCTCAGTTTGTTTCCTGGGATTCATAGTCTCTCATGGTTCATCCCTCTCTCTGATTTCTCTCCCTTTGGATTCCCCTCCCAATCCCTATAGTCCTCCATGTTATTGCTTATGTTCTATGTATAAGTGAAACCATATGATAATTGTCTTTCTCTGCTTGACTTACTTCACTTAGCATAATCTCCTCCAGTTCTAAACATGTCAATGCAAATGGTGGGTATTCATCCTATCTGATGGATAAAGAAGATGTGGTACAAATATACACTGGAATAATATTCAACCTTCTAGCTTTTTAGATCACTTAATTTGAGCTCATCAACAAAAATCCCAATTTCTTCCTCATAAGCAATGTTTTTCATCATGTAGTCAGTTGTTTAGTCATGCCAGATCAATACATCTTTCTTCTCTCTAAGCCAATGATTATCAAACGTACTAAACCAGATACTGATTCCAACCCCCAGAGTTTCTGATTCTGTAGTTTAAGGGTATCACCCCAAATTTGCCTTTTTAACAAGTCGCTAGGTGATGTTGATGTTGGTACTACTAGTTGGGGGCCACATTTTGAAAATCCAAAAGATCTGCTTTCTCCAATTCTATTCTTCGGGAAACGGATATACAGTCATATCAATTATTCATTTCTCTGTTTCCTATGTGTAGTTAAGTTACACGAAAGAACCTAACTGATGCAGGAATGGTGTTGTTTATGCTGAGGTTGTCACCACTATAATGGTAATCATCTTCATTTCCTACTATAAGTTGGTAAGTGCCTTCCCATCCTCCACGTGATACAACGTTTGCGCTAGCATTAGGTCAAATGTTGTTGCCCCACTTTACTGAGGATAGCTTACATTCAGAAGTGTGCTGTACCGGGAAGGACATCATGTCAGAGGGCAGAAGAACCTGTGTTGCAAATTCCAGCCTTTTCATTCCAGAGTCAGTGCCGTCTCAGCCACTCAGCAGCTGTTTTATAGCTGTCGAACCTGAATTTGCTGAAAAACATCAGGTAGTGTTCGTGGAGAATCACTACCAACGGAGGCAAGCAACAGGTTTGTTTTGCATTGCATTTTTGCCACTGGCTATATCATCAAGGTGGTAGTTTTCCCTTGTTCTCTTTCTCTTATTCTAATCAAGGGCTTATCAGTCTAGTTCATCAGAGTGCTTTGTTCTTTGTTCTCTCTGTTTGCCCAAAGAGCAAGTTTTGTACCTGCTAAGGCACATTTCCTAACACTAATAATCTAAAGTTCATAAGTCCCTGGCTTTTCCTTCTGAGGAACAAGGGCAGGTAAACATGAAGTGGGCTGTGCACCGTCCATGTTACTTCAATCTTTCTCCTTACTCTAATGTTCCCTCTGCTCAGCATCACATGCCTGGCAGGAGGCAAAGCTGGGACTCGAACCTCTGCAGTCTGTCTCCAGAACCTGTTCTCTGATGGTTTCACATACTACCTTGTTCGCAGCACTCAACAGCTCTTCATTTTCTAACAGAATCTTGCTAACTTCCTGAACCAATTGCTCATGCCCTCGCACAGGTGACCTGCACCAGATTAGCAAGCTTGGCAGCCAGACAGCTACAGACGTGACCTCTCACTTCTTCATTGATCTTGTAACCTTGAATAAGTCACTGATTTCTCTCAGCCACCATTCCTTTATCTGTAAAAACGGTACAGTAATACTGACCTTGCAGGATTGCTGTGAGAATTGCATGGAGAATTTATGTATCTGTTAGTGTTTCGGTCATTGCTTGCAGCTCTTACCATTTGTATCATTCTCTTAAGGCATTCTATTCACTGTTTTCTGCCCAAATGTTCTTATATGCTAACCTCTCTTTCTCCTCACATGAAAACACTCGGATGAGTCATGCCAGAGTCTCCATAACACTTTTAGTTCTCTTGGAGTCTTGGTGTACTGCATGGCAAGTGAACTCCTAATGGCTTTTGGCCTCTTTCACACAGTATATGACAGTCCAAAGACTCGAATTCATCATTCAATGCAAATAATAGCCACCACTTTGGGCCCTTAAGATTTTCCAGACACTGCAATAAACAACCACAGGTAAGCATTACTATAATTTCCATTTATAGAAACATCAACAAGATTACATAGAATCCTAGTATCTCAGAGTTGGAAGGAACCCTAAAATCTAAATCTATTCCATTTCACTAGACTGATACCCCAAGTCAGCTGGAGTTCTACTATGATGGGCACTCAAGATCTTGGAGATATATATCAGATTATTATATGTATCAGATTACTCACCTCCCTAATGACACTGCAACTGTCTTAGTTACTTTGGATCTCATCAGTACCTAAACCCTTCAACCAGGCATAAAAAGCTTAAATACTATGGCCCCTTTCTTCTCTCCTTGCCAGCAACCATTAACAGACCCTGCCTCATAGCTGCTAGAAAAAGAAAGTTGAACAGCGTAAATTTGAAGATCCAGTGGACTTCATTAAGTGATTCATGAATCAGGCAATATCCCACCTAAGAAGTAGAAAGATGCTTTGAGGAGTTTTACAAAATTGAAGGTTTTTATAGGGAAAAGGGTGGTGCAAGGCATAATTAGCAAAAGAAAAGATTTTTTCAGGCAAAGTCACCTGCCCTTAGGGCAGAGGGTCTTATGCAGATTACCTCATCTTCCCTTGGGATATGAAGAGGGCCCATGTGACAGATTACCTGATTGGTACTAATCAGAAAATTCCTGACTGATGGTTAAGACTGCATTTCTGGGGGAGGTTGCAATTAGGTCAGACATTAAGCCCTGGTTTGATGTTGTGGCCTAGCATAAGTGGCTCCAGCTCGGGCCTGTGGTTTTCTTTTTAACATGGCATATGGTTTCTTTCTAGGTAATTTGTTCAGATATCTTCCCATCTCCTGCCTCTCTGCTTCTTAACTGGGCAACCTTTTACACCTCTACAACTAAGTTCAGAAGGGCCACCTCCTCAGGAGGTCTTCCCTCTTTATCCACTGAGACTGGGTGAAGAGCTTAGAGGCTGAGTTGTCACACTGTGGCATAATATTCAGTTTAGGTACATCTGTGTCTGTCCACCATAGCTGAAGCCCTTTGAGGACATGACTTGGGCTCTTCTTACTGTCATATCTGCAAGAATCTACACAATCGCTGGAATGTACCATGCTCTCAGTAAGTATTTATTCAATGAGTGAATGTCTATGAATTAGCACAAGAATGCCTAACACAACAGTGGTCACACAGGCTACCCTGAATCACTACTTGCTGACTTGGTCTTAGCTCTAGAAGGACCATGCTTCTGGAGCTTTTGGTGAACTCCCCAATCGTAAGAATTTGGCTCAAACTGAGCTGTGTGAAGGTGTTTTGAGACAGTTTATGGAAGGCCCTGGTTCTCTATGGAGTCTAAATGAAAGCCATATGCAATGCTTTCTTGCTTCCATTCATAAACTTGAGCAGTCCTATGGACAATGGAACAATTGCTGCCAGGGTTCAGATGAACAGGATGTGGGCAAACCTTACTTCTATACTATCGCCTAGGTAAGACTATGAAGTTGCTACAAGTCAAGGTATTTTTCCAGGAAGTTCCCCTTAATTTACATGGCTTTCCAGTAAGGTATAAACAATCACTCAGGCTTATCACTTTTAGACATCACTCTTCCAGTCATCCTTCAGAACATCCCCAAGATGTACTTTAGCTCATTCTTCCTGTGTGCCCTGTTACTCCCAGTAAGCATCACCTCTGTGGATCTCCAATAAAGTCATACTGTTCAACCCATTAAACAGGATCTTCCCAGCTTCCAGCCAGGCTCCCTACCTATAAAGCTTTTACTGGACTTGGAAATGCCTTCTCCAAGTTCACATTTGTGAGCTTGATGCCATTCTCTAGAGCCCGGGATGAGGAAAATAACACTTCATTTATTTCCATTTTTATTCCAGTCACTGTGGGAGTCATGTTCCATGGCAAGGTTCCACTAGATAGCCAGCAAATGGCTGATTCTGACAGAGTTTCCAGTGTTAGTTACATAGCACGGGAAAGAAGAAAAAAGACAGAGAGAAAATAGAAACATCAGAAATTGTGTAGTTGAGAAAGAAATCTGGAGGGCATCTAGTGACTCAGTTGGTTAAGCACCTGACTCTTGGTTTTAGCTCAGGTCATGATCTCAGGATCCTGGATTGAGCCCCTCTGTTAGTGGATTACTTGGGCTCCATGCTCAATGTGGAGTCTTCTTCCCCCCTCTCCCTTCCTACTTCTGCACTCTCTCTCTTTCTCTCTAAAATAAATAAATAAATATTTAAATAAAATAAACTTTTTAAAAACCTTAAAAAATTATCTGGGACAATAGGCTAAGTAGGAAGATGATAATTCACTGATAAACAGGTGCATGAGGAATAAAAGCAGTGAAGGTGCAAGGTGCCTGCCCTCCCAACACATGTGGGTTGGCAGAGCACTGGATCTGCCCAGCCTTGAGCTCTGGAAACTCACCCACCACTCTAGATGCAGCTGGGCTGCAGGAATGGTGTGCATAAGACTTTTCATCACAAGGAATTATCTCTCTTGTTGCTTTTGCTCCAAGGATGCCTGTTTTTTGAAGGAATTTGATCCAAAAATAAATGATGGTAGTTTTCAATCAGTACTTAACTCATTTCCCATTTGTTATGGACTGAAGATCTACAAATTACTAATCAAAACTTCTGATCAACAAGAATTAGACAGTAATTCCAACTTGAAGCACAGGTTGTTTAATATTTTAGTCCATTTATTAAGTATTACTACAGATCAATGTGGAATATCTTTTAGGATTTTTAAATGTTGAGAAGTACACATGGTCTCCCCTTCCCGACGCCGTGTTGCATTTGCTGGTTGCTCACGGGTGTGGTGTGAGTGAAGAGTGATTGAATGAGAGGCTGGGCTTACTGTGAAGAATGGAGGAGCTCTGAGGGTGAGGGGGTTGCAGTCTCCTGTGGGGTGTAAGAAAGCTGTGGTAAGGAGGGTTGGAGTTCACGATAGAGTACACAGAGTGCAGAGGAAAGATTGGGGGTTCATGTGGTGTCAAAGGGCTGTGGAGGTGAGGATTTGAAATCTGAAGGGCTTGAGAGTTGTTACTGTGGAGTGTGAAGGGGTTGTGGTGGATGAACCTTGGAGTTTACTGGAAAGTGTCAAATATTTGAGGTAGAGGGGTTTAACCTGGGCTGTAAGGTGTTTGGGGAGGGGAGGTTGCGGGATTATGTAGAAGGTGACGTGACTATAGGGAGGAATGATGAGTACTTAATATCTAATGTAGACAGGTTTGGTGGAGGGGGGATTGGGCTTAACCTGGCAGTGGGGTGGGTAGAAGTGTGGTGTGGGGGGGAAGGAACGACCATTTCCATGGAGTAAGACATGGTAGCAGATGAAAAAGTGCTCTGGGGAAAACTGAGGCTTACTATTTAGTGTGAAATACACATGGGAAGGGAGGAACAGTGCTTAACACAGAGTGTGAAATGGTTGCCAGAGTGAGAGGGTGGATGCTTACTGTGGAGCATCAAGTGGTTTTGCGGAAGGCACATTGGGTTCACTCGAACTTCAAGGGCTTGTGGGGAGGGATTGGTGTTCACTTACATGTATGAAGTTTAGAAGATTGGAAGATTATGAAGATTGGAAGGAGGGCTGTGTTTTCTTGGAATATCAAGTGGTGTGAGAGAATGATTGGTTGTAGCAGAGATTTGGTGCTTAGCATGGAAAAGTGGTTGAGTTATGGACAGGGATGACTGCAGCCTCCCATGGAAGATAAAGTGGTTGGGGGAGGGTAAAATCATGGTTTGCTGCAGAGTATGAAATGACCATCAGGAGGGACAGGTTTTGCTTCATGTGGAGTTTGAATTGGTTGTGGCACAGAGGATTGCCATCTACTAAATAGTGTGAACAGATAGGGGTGGGGAGTTTACAATAGGATGTGAAGTGATTGTGTCAGCAGGAGGATGATGGTTTACTCTGGAGTAGGGCGTGGTCTTCTGTATTATCTTTGACCTGCCCTTTTGTGCTGTGTCTCTCCACAAACTATCTCCCCAACCTGACTAGATGTGCCCCTCTTAGGAAGACAACTTAGAATCAAGAGAACTTTTCTACCACCAGTACATCCCTCCATTCCTCCTCTTACACAGTTAGTATTATTTTAGAACCATGTGCCTGGCCCAGTCCCAAGAGCAGTACATGCAAACAGATTTTAGCCTCATGGGGCACTCAGTCTGAGAGCAAATGAGAGGCTTGGGCACAGAGAAAGTAGGTCAGTGGGTCATGCATGAGTTCCAGACTCCACAGAGAATATAAATCACACCGTAAGGTTTCTACCTCAGGTATGCACTTCAGTTCTTCAGGATGAAATAGTGCCTGGCATTCAAGACAGATATGCTTTCCTGGATAATGAAGGTGAATCTGGCAGCAGCTATTTCTTTAGGGATTTTGGACAGAACGTGGGAGATGTCATAGATCCAGAGGCCCCAAACACTGGCGATTCCTGGGGCCTCTGGGACAAGGGCAGTAGTGGGCAGTATGGGATAATATGGTTAAGAATACAGACTCTGGAGTTGGCTGGACATGGCCTCTAATCTCAGTTTTACGACTGTAGTGAGCATTTGTTGTTTAGCCCATGTGAACATTCTCTCCATGTTTTGGTGGTTCTCTACAGTGTATCTCCTTTGCAACATAGAATTCATGTTTCTTGTTGTTGGACCAACAGCAGCATAGACTTCATTAATCAAATGGGCCCTGGGGGACACTTTGGGGACAGTGAGATAAATTCATGGAGAAGGAAGAGGAATTCAAGGAGTCCATGCTGCTGGCACAGATTGATACAGAAGCAGCCTGGTTCAGGAATCCTCAGCTGTGATGGCATCTCCTGGTTCACAGTGCCGTGATCATCATGGGGGCAACCTCTCTCTGGGTGTGTTGGTTTCTTGGTGTGGTTCTGAGACTCTTTCCTGGAGGTTCAGCCCACAGTCTGTTACTTCAGGCTCTTCATCAGTTTTGGGAGCTATCTACATCTTCTAATGGATCTCTTTCTTTTTAAAATAGCTAGATTTAATCATGTTGTCTTCAGTTAAAAAACATGACCAGTACAACTACTCATTCACTTGGAAACTTTGAGCAAATCAGCCTGCATAGATCCCTTGGCCTACAGAGGCAAAACAGTCTAATCATTAAGCACACAGGCTCTGGAGCAAGACCACTTGGGTTTGATTCCTGGCTCTGAGACAGTTACATGAGCTTAGAAAAGTTACTTCACCTCCTTGTGTTTCTGTTTTCTCTTCTATGGACTGAGAATAATGTTGTCTCTCGTGGGGTTATTGTGACAGTTAAACAGGCTAATTCATAGTCAGCACTTAGAAAAGCACCTGTGACATGTGAAACACTGAGTATGAATTAATTATCATTATCACCCTCTCTAAACCCTCATTTTTCTCTTTTATAAAATTGAAGCAACATATAACAATTAGGTGTTTAATGATTCACTTGATAAATCTTAGCTTGTTTGCTTTCTTCCTTTCTTCTTTCCTCCCTCCTTCCCTCACTCCTTTCCTTCCTTTCATTCCTCCTCTTTCCTTCCTTCCTCCCTCTCTTCCTCCCTTCCTTCTTTCCTACCTTCCTTCCTCCTCTGTCCCCCCTCCCTCCCTTCCAGTGGAGGAGAAAGGAAGAAATAACTCTTGATGAGAACCTGAAGATCCCCTAAAGCAATTATTAACTTATTAATAATTAACCTATAATCAATTTTAACTGCTTACTCTCTTTGGGGCCATCCACAATTACAACCACATCCCAAAAATAATGCATTACCCAGGGAGAGACAGAGACTGAGAGGGAGTTTAATAAGTACAAGTTGACTAAGTCTGTTTGAAGGAGTCAAGCAGCTAACATTCATTTAAGCTCCCACTGGGCAAAGAACTTTCAGCACGACTTTTGTTGTTGTTGTTTTTTCCTTATTTTTTTTTATTGCCTGGCTTTTCGATGTATTTCATGTCCCCCCTTTTTTTAATTGCAATGTTCATATTTTGTGAGGGTTTTTTTTTCATTTTATACCGTGAATATATACCTTGTAATTAGATATTTTTCTTTATTGTCAGTAAATATGTTCCCCCACTAAGGAAGGTAAAGCTATTGAAACATGAACTTCCTCAGGCAATTATCATTACTACTCTGAAGTACCTAGAATTTTGGAGAAAACAGTAAAGAGACTTTAGATCAACAGTATTATTGACACTTCTCCCATCTTTCTTTTCCTCATGTAAATTGTATCCTCTATGTCACTTATTTGTTTTCACTGCAAGCCAAGGAAAACCCAACTCAACTTGGCTTGGGGACCAGGAGGGTATGAGTGATGGGTTCATCTATAGCTTGAAATGGCCTGTTATCTTCAGGGTTAGTTCCATTGTAAGACAAAGTGGAAGCTAGTGGCTATAGCCTATGTTCTCCTAGGTTTATATCCCACAGAGAAGGAAAGGCTTCTCTTCCCTGAAAATTTCCACAAAAGCTTCAGGTCAGGCCTGACTATCGATGGACTGAATCATGTCACCAAGCCATATTTGGACTGATCACTGTAACTAGGACAATGTCATGTTTTGACAGTCAAAGTCTGAATCACAGGTTCACCCAGAGCAGGTGGATGGAGAGTGAGGAGCGGTAATGTCACAGTGGAAAATCAGAGAATGGTTACCAAAATAAGGGAGATAGAATCCTGGACAACCCAATAAAAACCACCATCTGCTGTGGTCATCTCCAGATTATGTTTGGACCATCTGTTGAAGTGCAGGTCTTTCCATTAACCTCAATGTACATGTTGCTCCTACTGAAGTATGTGCTTATTAGGTCAATGGGTTAGAATCCCGAGATTTTAAAGTCCCATTCTGGATCGGTAATTTTCAACCAGGAAGGACATATCACATAGGGTGAGGGAAAGGAAGAAGGCAACTGAATCTTGTTGACAAAGGGTTTGAAGTCATTTGAAAAAATATATATATACTTAATTATATACCTAATGACAAGTACGTGCCTGTCAAATAGAAATCAAAGCCTTATTGTTATAATAGAAACCACAAAAGGAAAGGAAGATAACTTTATCTTAGCCAATGGCAATGGGCTAAAGAAATACTTGGTGTATCTGCACTAACCAGTATATCATCAGCAAGAGGAGCTTCTCTTGTTAATAAACGGGCATGTGCAGATATGCCATGAGAGGAGTGTATGCTATGAGAGGAAGATACTGGAATTTCAATGGCATGAGATTGCTATATAAAAGGACTCTCACTTTTATTGAGATATAAAATGTTATATTTGCTAAAATGTCACCTTTTCAACAATGCCAACTCTGACTATGAAATTTAAGTTTATAATCTGCCAGCTGTTCTTCACCGTTATTCTTTCACAGCATTTACCACAGGGTATACATTTTCCCCCCACCTATTAATTGTCTATCTTCTTTACTAAACTAAGTGTTCCATGAATACAAACAGCATGTCTGTTTTGTCTTCACAGTATATCTGGTCTCTTAGGTTCTTATTTCTAATTCATGCAAAATTTCTTCATCTTACAGTTATGCCATTTCGAACATATGTCCCCCAGGTCATCAAGGTAAAGAATGAGAAGGATAGAGGAATATTTTAACTGTTAAATTCCCAAGGGATACATTACTTCCACTCAAATCCATTGGCCAGACAAAGTCACATGGTCCCAATCTAACAGTAAGGGAGACTGGGAAATGTAGGTAGATGTGTGCAGAATGTCTACTGGCTTGACCATAATTATCCCCAACTTCTCTGGTTTCCATAAAAATCTACCCTAAGCCTGAAGGCCTCTCTCCACTCTCTGCCTTACCCTTCACTGGGAGAAGATGTGACTTTGTTACTGGGTTCATATGGGAGAAGAAGCTAAGCTTGCCTTAACAGTCCCTCCCTTTCTTTAACTCTCTGGGAGTGTATCTGACTGCAGAGAGAATGTATTCTGCTGTGCTCCTCTACCCTGAAAATTTTGCTGAAGAAGGATACCCACCAACACCCACAGAAATAGGGAAACCTGTGACAGTCCAGCAGTGCTTTAGAATGGGTGAATAAGGGCGCCTGGGTGGCTCAGTTGGTTAAGCGACTGCCTTCGGCTCAGGTCATGATCCTGGAGACCCAGGATTGAGCCCCACATCCTGCTCAGCCCGAAGCCTGCTTCTCCCTCTCTCACTCCCCCTGCTTGTGTTCCCTCTCTCGCTGTGTTTCTCTCTGTCAAATAAATAAATAAAATCGTAAAAAAAATAAAAAGAATGGGTGAATAAGTTAGTTTCCTTCTGATGTTTAGTGGAAAAAAAGCTGCTATTCTGTTCCCTTTAGTCTTCTACCCTCAGTAGTATTTGTGCATAATAGTGGTGATATATGAATCCCCCTCTGTCTAACTTCAACATCTTCCTCTCAATTGGTTCTGAACTCAGGCTGGAAATAAGAGGGATCTTGATGGAGCCTGCAGCCCAGTGCCAGCTAACTTGGTCCTAATGAACTCAATGAACAAATGAACCTGGAGGACACCTAAATGTTTATCTAGACCAACCTGCCCTTAGCAGACACCCAGAGAGGTGATCTGACTACTCAAAGTCCCCTGTTTCAACAGATGATGTCTTACATGGCCCCTTCTCTCTGTAATTTCAGAGACCTCTCCCATAAGGAGGAGGAAAACTTAAACGAAAAAAAAAGGATTAAACTCCTCTGAATATATTTCATTCTGTTCTTTTCCAGGAGGTGAGGGCGGGGGGGGCGGGGGGGGCAATTCTTTTCCTCTCACTATTCCTGCTTCCAAAACTATTGAATACTTCTGGGTGAATCATTTCCAATCTAAACTGATAATCCTTACAGCAACCTTTTCTTCCTCTACCATAAAAATGTGGTGGCTTGTTAATCATACAACTATTTAACCCAGACCCTCCCTAGTCCTACAACTGAGCTCTGAGCCTATTACTTATAATCTACCCACCCACACATATTGAAATGAGATTATTTTTCCCACAGAAAAGAACCTGCAGTTACACAAGTTCCAACTTTGTTCCAGAGAGTGATAAAAAGGAGAAGGAAAAGGCCCAGAGTTGTTTGATAGACTTCTAAGGAAGGCAGTGAAAGGATGAAAGATTACCCTCCCAGGTACATAATGTGAAATAGCATTCCTGCAAATATTCAGAGGGCTCCCACCCTCCACCTAGGCATGCTCCCTAGCCCTTTGATCTGGAAGCCATCACAAATTACTGGTAGATAAAGGGGTGGTCCTGATGAATGCACTTATTTCTGCTCAAAAATTAATAGCAGTCAGGGAAGAAGAATATCCAGGAAAAGAACACTGTGGCAGGCAAGAGCCCAGACTGAGGAACACTTAGCATGGCAGAATGGGAAAAAGCTTTGGGGTCATACATAGATTTTGGTCTCAAACTTGTCACTTAGTAGCTGTGAGAGTCAAAAAAACACAACAGCTAATGGGGTCTATGTGCTAAGAACTATATTAGACACTACAGTTGCAACTGTGTAAGACCTTAGCAGAGGTCTCACCTGCTCAGAGCTAGACCTTCTCCTTGAAAATGAAGGTGATGAATGGATCTAATTGTTATAAAGTGCAGAGACCATACAAGGACCATGAGTGGCTCATGGTCAGCAGGCAGTCAAAAGAAATGATTATTTTTGTTCACTCTTTGGGAAAGACTACTTTCCAGGTATCCTGGAGAGTGGGAGCCATTCATCTGAGTGCCAAACACCCAGCTGCAAGTCTAGAGAGATTTCCTGATAAAGAAAGTTTGGGGTTTGAGCTTCAACTCACTGACCATCCCAGAAACCAGAGTATATCCTGTTTTAAAATGACAAACTCCTTGGGACACTGGGAGGGGATTGAGAGGGATGGAACCTCTGGGCTAGGAATCTGGAAATAGAAGTCAAAGATGAATTTGCTGTGAGGCTGCTGGATGGAGGTTTGGAAGTTAGATATGCTTTGACTTTCCAGCATTCCTTCTTAGAGAGGCGAATGTAAACATCATAAATCAGTCTGTCCTCCGAAAATGAAGGTTCAGAGGGGAAAAGGCAAGGAAGGTTGGTGTTCTGTGGGACTATTTCCCTGATCTCTCTCACTGTTGCAGGAAAGTCCAGATCCCTTAGGCACTAAGGCCGTACACATGGCCTCCCCATGTTGCTGAAAAGTCTATTGTTGAAGTGTCTCTCTCCTTCTTAACTAGCAACTCCTCCAGTTCTGGGACTGTGTTGTATTCATGTTGATAGTAAGTGCCTTACACACTGACATGCAGAGATATATACATGAGCACTTTTTTTTTTTTTTTAGAAACAAACTGAGAGTTTTGGGAGGGGGTTGGACGGATGGGCGAGCCTGAAGTGGGTAATAAGGAGAGCACATATTGCATGGAGCACTGGGTGTGATGCATAAACAATGAATCTTGGAACCTTGAAAAAAAATAAATTATTTTAAAAAATTAGAATAATATATATAAGTTGTTTGGTACCCTCCTTTTTTTTTTCTCTTGAAGTTTAGAATTATTTCCTTAAGTTTTTAGTGGTTGTAAGTACTTCATCTTATAGACATATATCGACATACAATAATGAATTTAAGCATTCTACTATTGGTGAATATTTATAATTTTTCCTGTTCTTGTTACTTTCTCATATGAACTAGCCATAGTCTTCCTAACAACAGAATCCTAGAAGTGCTCGTCATCACACTGTCTTGAGTATAGTGAGGCAATGAATAATAAAGAAGAAAAGCTTTGGGGCTGGACCACATTGACCGTCTGTATGACTTTGAGAAGATATTTAACTTCTTTGATCCTCAGCTTCCTTATTTCAAACCATAGCTAATAATAGTAACTAACTAATAGGGTTGTTGCAAAGAATAAATAAATCAATATATTTAAAGCACACAGAACACTGCTTGGAACATAGTCATTGTTCTACGAATGTTTGCTATTATTATTTATATTTACATAGCTGCATCTGACAAGACTGGGAGACCATTAGGGCAGTGACCTTGTCAAACCTCCACAATTGGCACTGAGAAAGAGTCCTGTGCATATTTGCTGAATAAATAAGAAATGCAGATGTGGAAATCAACTATTGACCTGGCTGTTAACCCAATATTCCACAACAAGGAGGTCATTAGTTTGGATTAAATCTCTATCCCTTAAAATATACTGAAACTTACCAGTCCTTTGCACCTTAATTTAGAATGAGCTGATTGGATATTTTCTAGAGACAATGATTGATAAGAGGATGGAGAAAAATACATAAAGGAATCCAAGTGCCCTAGAGAAAGAACAGAGCAGATGCCCTAAGGGAATCAGAGGGTATAGGAATGGAAGTGACCAACCTGAAGATAAATGTCAGTGGTTCCCCAGTTTTGTCCTGGGTTGGCTCTGTACCTATATAATACAGTCAGGCTACTATTCACGTACCTATGGCTGATTATTCCCCCCTCTATCAACAGATTAAACTTGGAATGAGGAAGCAAACAGGAAAGGAAGCTGGTGGTTACTGAATGCCTACCATACAACAAAGGTTCTTAAACAATGATTGTACTTGAATTTTACAAACACTGCAGGAGGTCTGTATGATTATGTCCTTCCTACAGATGTGAAAACTGAGACACAGTCATGCATAGTCAGATAGCTAAGAAACACAGAGCAATAACTTAAACTCTGACCTCTTTGCGTCCCTCTTCTATTCCTTCCTAGTTTAAACAGACCCCAAATAGACTTCATTCCAAAGGAACCGAAGAATTGCAAGCCTGGGATTCTGGCTTCTGACACCAAACAGGAAAGGATAGTACATTAACTTTAAATCTGATCCATACAACTGCCAAAAAAACAAGCACAGTCATTAGCCTTTGTTTCTGCTTATGTACCATGGTTGGAGATGGGAAGGAGCAAAGGTGTTGAAACAGGTAGCAATAAGCCCGCCCCCTCTACAAGTGGGAACTTGCATCATCAGAGAACTGATGCTGTTGCATGTTCTGTACTTGAGGGGAAAACAGCACAGCTGAATATCTGAGACAGTGTTCCAAATTTTGCATAAATTTCCTTTCAATCACCAGCTTTCATCCTGGTTGTGAAAAGAGGGGGGGAAAAAAAGAGCAGAATTCTGTTCTTAGTGTTCATTTTTTTTCTTAATGTTCAATTTTGACTGTCACACTGTGATCCTACTCAGAAAAGACTGAAATGATTCAATGTAGTCCCTATAAGAGTTTGGCATTTTCTGAAGAAAATGCAGATATATTTGGAATATATAGCACTGCTTAGGCATATGAACCATTTATATCCTAGAGTCAAATCTGAGATTTATATTCAATGTTGCTTCCAAGGATTTTATAACACAAATCTCCCATTATTGCCTTATGTGTTATCATCTCTTAATGGGGAAATAAACTGGAGACTAGAATTTATTTTCTCACCTATACAAAGGGGAAATCTGAGGAACTAGGATTAAGTAACTCATCTAAGTATAGAAAAATGAGATGCATTGAGAAAAAAAAAAAAAAGAAAAACTCATTCAGGGGCCCAGAATCATAAATCTCAAAGAGACCTTATTATATGTCATATCTAATGTGACATTACCATAACAGTGCCACCAACACAGGGATTGTCTCTAGCATATCCCTGAGTGATGACCATCCAAATCCCACTTCAGTACATCCACAGAAGAGATGATGTGTTTCCTCGCAGTGGGATCCCATTTTTCAAAGCAAAAATTCCACATGAGCAATGAAAATACTCAGCAGGCATTAAGCAGGCCTGGAGAAAGCTGGAATCTATCTGCAAGGCCTTGTTATTCCCAGGTGGTCAACTAAAGGTGAAACTGATGGTTTATTGAATTACTAAGTACTTCGGTAACAGTTATGTATGTATGTGGCCACTTCAAAAGCTGAGTCAAGACTTCACCCATCGTTATCTTCAATTGTAACCTTTTTATAGGGCTTCTATTTACAACCTTAATGTGTTGAATATTTACTGAATGACAAACACTGATGAAGCACTTTCAAAGCTTTGCTCATTTATCCGTCCAGTCACTCCAGTGAAGGATTACTATCTCCATTGTATAGATGAGAAAATTAGGAGTTAAAAATTTGTCCCAGTGAGGGAAGCAGAAGACTAAAACATCCATTTGTAAATGTTAAGTGCTGCCCTAGGAATTACTAGAGGAATCTCTAGAAACAGCAATTCCAGCTGATGGAGGGTGACATATGGGAAGAGAGGACTTCAGAAATGGGCATTGAGGATAAATGAAGAGGAAAGCATTCCAGACAAAGAGAACACCATGAAGTAAATATCAAGGACAGGGTGCCAGGATGGCTCAGTCATTAAGCCTCTGCGTTCAGCTCAGGTCATGATCCCAGAGTCTCAGGGATAGAGCCCCGCATTGGGCTCCCTCCTCAGCGGGAAGCCTGCTTCTCTCTCCCTCACTCCCCCTGCTTGTGTTCCCTCTCTCACTGTGTTTCTCTCTGTCAAGTAAATAATAAAATAAAATAAAATAAAATAAAATAAAATAAAATAAAATAAAATAAAATAAAATAAGAAAGAAAGAAAGAAAGAAAGAAAGAAAAGAAAAGAAAAGAAAAGAAAAGAAAAGAAAAGAAAAGAAAAGAAAAGAAAAGAAAAGAAAAAGAAAAAGAAAAAGAAAAAGTCAAGGACAGTGAATTTGTGAGACTTCTTATAGGTAGCACTCTTGACTCCCTGACCAGGCTCTCTTCACTGTACCCTTATGCCTGATATATATTTCTTAATTGCCTTATCTGTGGTTCTGATGTTTGACTTCATAGTGCTTGACCCACGAGATGGGTTTCCAAGCTCTCAAGTATGGGATTGCTCTTAAACCCTGCTTGATGTTTTAATGTCAGGGATGGCATCAGCAAATCCTGGGGCAGACAGGGTGGAAGCTCATTTCAAGAGCCAGGCTTGGTGCACAGAATGCTCAGAACTTCCAGATCCCTTTGTAAGTTGAAGATTTTCTTTTCCTTCAGTGGTACTTGAAATAAATTTTGACTAAAGGGAATAACTGCCTCCACTCATCAAATGGCAATCAGCTCTGAGTATTGATCCTCAGGGAATCTCTCCTGTTTTAAAAAATTAAATAATTACACATTGCCCTTTGGATTAATGCAAATTATGGGATAAACTACCAGTACTTCTGCCAAAATTGTTTAAGACATTATTTGTAATATTCAATGCTTTCTGCTTTGAGGTATGAATCCACTCCAAGCTTTAATGAGATCAGCCGTGGATGTAGAACATTCTGGAGAGTTTGACACTGAGTCAAATGAAGGAAAAGTAGAATCAGAGAAAATGTAGAGCTGGGAAGGTCTTTGAAATGGCTTTTTTTCTAGAGTTTTCAAACTTGTTTTTTTTTAACAATGCAAACCTTTTCAGACAGTATCTTAAATGAACCCTGAGGTAGGAGTCTATTGCTCCTGTTTTGCCTCTCTCTGGATAAAATATACCTAAATTTTCTTTCAGAAGATACCCTGACTCCATTTATATTGTGGGGGATTGGCCCTGACCCAGTCCATTGGGGCTGCCATTAACATTTGCAACCTGAGGCCAATGCTGGCACAGGAAGCAGATCTGAGAAATACAAAGAAATGAGCCCCTAAGGTAAATATAATTAACCTGTGGAACAAGGTGTACTGAAGCAATTGTCCCTGGACTTCTTAGTTATGTAAATAAATAGATTATCTTTTATGTTTAAACCAGTTTGAGTAGGATTTTCTGTTACTTGAAAGTGACGACAAGGTAAAAGAGTCCCAAACTCAACCATCTAGAGACGATAATGGTTGAAGGATGGGTAGGAAACCTGGAGCCGCAGCCACCGTGTACTCCCAGAATTTCCAGAAAGCTTTGTCAAAGAACTCTACTCTCTAGTCCAACCCTCTCTACAGATGGACAAACCAAGTTCAAAGAAGAATACTAAACATGTTGACAGCACACTTGAAGAAATTAAAACATGAGTACAAGCTTTTTTTTAAATAAGTTTCAGAAAATTAGACAGAATGAGTTACTGTTTAAATATTACAGAAGGTTTATTTAAGGAAATTACAGTAATAGAGTATACAAAATAACTTTAAGAAAGTCATCAATAGTTACACTGCAATAACTCATATAAGCATGTTTCACAAAGCCCATAGAAAACATGTTTGCTACCCTGATCATGCTTTTTATAAGCTTGTCAGAGAAATTTCTGGTATGTGCTGATAAAAAAAGCAGCCTTTTCCTTTTCCTTTGGGAGCTGGCTATATAGTATGCCATTCATCTTTCCTTTTAAGCAGGTAGCACACAGCTTCACAGTGTTGTCTTGAAGATCATCATTGTTGCAAGATATAGCCTTTTGACGAACTAAAAGAAATGCAACATTCAGATCAAAATTTGGTAGCACAATATGAAAGGCTTACGGTAGACCATTGTGCCATAGTAGACTGACAAAACATCACAACGTGTAAAGGTCAGAAGACCTGGCAAAGTTCACAAGTCAGAGAGAGGAGAATCTGGTCATGAATTTATAATTAATGACTCATTGCCTCTTTTGTTTAAATGAAGTTACCAACATAGAGGAGCTAATTCCACAAGCCACACTGCCTTTCTCTTTTCAGTGAGTGAAAAAAACAATCTAGTGGTTAGATAAACAGATTCTAGACCAAAACTTGAAAGAACATCATTTCCTTCTGTCTCTTATCTAAAGAAGAATCATTGCATGACCCCTTTCTGAAGTCTAAGAACCATTTTAAAGAAATGGCACATGATTAACATCTAATGTATTTAAATAAGGAAGAGTTTTTTAAAACTTCATTTGTGGGATGCCTGGGTGACTCATTCAGCTAAACCTCTGCCCTTAGCTCAGGTCACAATCCCAGAGTGCTGGGATGGAGCCCTGCATCAGTCTCCTTGCTCAGCAGGGAGCCTGCTTCTCATTCTGCCTACTGCTCTCCATGCTTGTGGTCACTGGCTCTCTCTTTTTCACTCTGACAAATAACTAAATAAAACCTTTAAAAAAATAAGTAAAATCTTCATTTGCTGTTAGTGAAAGTTGCTGAAATATTTGAGAAACACTCAAGGGGCTGGGAGTTGATATATAAAAATAAGATTCATTCATGAAAATCCGAGGAAATTATCCTTTCCCTGTATACGTAAGAATAATTTTGTTATTCAAACCTCTTCATCTTGTTGGGGTTGTCTTAGGTCAGCAAAATCATTAGTAACTCATTATTAGAGTCAAGGAGTTACTAGAAATGCCAGGTAGGTGGGTTTCAGTAATTTGAGATTCTGTAGTTTTTCTGAGACCACAGGGAGACATTGTGGGATCTAATATACCACAACAATATGCTACAGAGTTATTTGCCCGAATTCTAAACTGCTTCTGCCATTTACTAGTTATGTGAACTTAGACAAATTACTCATTTCTCCTCAAATGCCTTTCTCGGTTTTCTCATCTGTAAAGTGGAGATATGGATGGTAGTTAATAGGGTTTTTGTAAAGATTAGATGAGTTAATATATATTTAAGACTCTTAAGTTGATTTCTAATAAACACTGTTAGTCTTTATTATCATATTTGGCTAATGCAACTGACATAAGTAAGCAGTTGGTGCCATTAATGGCTTCACCTTGAGAAAGACTGAATTAGAGAAACTTGATCTCACCAGCCAAATAAATGACATGGTAGTGTTTCAGGTCAGCCTTGGTATTCACTGGTTGTCGTAGATAGAATTCTAAGATTCTCCCAAGACTTTCATGCCATATGTGCAACCCCTTTATACTCTCCTGCCTCTGGGTGCAAGCCCAATATGTATACCACACTTGTGATTAGGTAACTAAGCAGTTGAGTTGGAGTTAACCAAAAAGGTTATCCGGGAGGCTCTGATGTAATCAGGAAGCCCTTACAAATGACTGGGTTCTCCAGAAGTTAAAAAGGGCTGAAGTGTCAGAGAGTCTGTGGAAGATTCCATATGGCAAGGAACTGAAGTGGTCCTTAAGAACTGGAAACAATCACTGGACAGCAGAAGAATGGGGTCTTGGTCTTATACCAAAAGGAATTGAATTCTGATAATAACCATATGAGCCTGAGTGAGTCCCCTTTCTCCAGAGCAGATCACAGCCTCAGCTGGTACCTTGATTTCCCTTTTTGTGATATAACCAGCAGAGAATGTGGTTGAACTTTGGCCTGAATTCTTAGCTACAGAACTGTGATATAATAAATTGATGTCATTTTACGTTACTACATTTGTGGCAAATCGTTATATAGCAATAGCAAAGTAATACACTGCAGATGATTTAAAGTGGTACCTCATCTGCTTGGCTCATCTAAGGCTAGGAGGCTAGACAATAAGAGTGTATCATCACCACCTTGCTTTTCACCTGCTGTTGTGAAAGAAACACAACTCAGGGAATCATGTGGCACCAGAGGGTGTCTCCTGCAGGTGGGTTGCTCTCATCCCCCAAAGGCCTCTAGTTCCATCAGTACAGTCTCCAGAAGACCCTTACTCTGCAATATCATCTCTTTATGCTTCTTTTTAATGGAAATGTAAAACAACAACAACAACAACAACAACAAACCTTTTCCTAATCATTCAATCTAACTTTGGCTTCCCAGAGATGCCCCTAACATCACACTTACTTCCTTTATAATGTACGTCTATGATTATCTTGTTTGTGGTCTCCCTGGCTATTGGTGTACTCTATGATTGAAAAGTAAGGATCATAAAATAAGAGCTTATCTATCTGCTCACTGTTGATATCTCCAGAGCCTGGACAAAAGACTGGCACCTGAGGAGTATTTGCTACATGAAAGTATTGGAGAGAAATGCAGTCAGTGCCCTAAAAGCAAACACATAGTGCTGTTACACATTCATATGCCAGACATTCATGCACAATTTTATTAAAATGTTTCTGTAGCACTTTGTTCATATTCTTGTTTCAGGATTGTTGATGCTGTTTTTATGAGATCCTGGGGGACAGAGATCATATCTTCTTATCTTTGTGTTCTTAGTTCTAAATATAGTGGTCAGTGCATGGTAGATGTTTAATAAATGTTTGTGGAATATAATGGAATTGATAAGTAAGTTATGAAAATCAACTTATCCTCAGTATGGCCACACAAATATAGATATAGATATATAGATACATAGATATTGATTTGACTGTTATTCTTTTCTTTTCTTTTATGAGCTATAGAAGTTTTCCACTTTTTTCCTAAATCCTACAGCTTTTACAAAAGTCTTCTCTCAGTATTTACCTCCCTTTCCCGTATTAACTCCCACATGCACTAGTTTCTCCAAAACTTAACTAAGTGATCTTTCCATTTGAAGCTCAGTCATCCCAAGTATACAGACCAACTCCAATGACAGGATGTAGCCTCTCAAAGCATGCACCTACGCACTATGTATGATTTTACAATAGGTGCTTTTCCATGCCATGAGCTGGTTCTGGTAGTCATCCCATCCTGTTTGCCGATGCCCCTATAGATATCTGCATGCAGCTATGGCTGTTCTTCCCTCTATCCCCAATACTACACTTCTCCTCTAGGTGAACTCTCTGTCCCTCTGCATATAGACAGCCCTGTACATAATACTCACTACCTGCCAGGCTTAAGTCTCTCTTACACTTGACCTATTTTTCTTAAAGATTCTCCAGGTAGCCCATTTTCCAGGAGAACTGTACATGAACTGCAACCCTGAATATTGAGTGTTAGTCTCTCCTTCTGGTCCCAGAGCCCTCTGCACTTACCTCTTCCATAGCACTTAGAACACTGCTGTCTAATGACTAGTTTTTATGTCTCGCTTTTTGAGTAAGCTCCTTGAGGGAGCATTTTATTTCTATACACCCAGTTCCTATCATACTGCCTGCTATATGCTCGGTTCTTAAGAAATGGAGTTTGAACTAAGAAATAAACATATCATGAATGAAGGTACTTTTGGCAGAACAATGTCTTCCTCCAAAAATGTCCACATCTTAAATCCCAGGACGTATGGTATGAGACTTTACATAGTAAAAAGACTTTTCAGATGTCATTAAGGACTTTGAAATGAGGAGATGATCCTGGATTATCCAGATGTACCCATAACAACCACAATAAGCACTCTTCTAATAGGGAACTAGGAGGGTCAGAGTCAGAGGAGGAGATGTGGCAACAGAATCAGAGGTTGGAGTGATGGAACTGCTGACTTTGAAAAGGGAAGATTCATGGATCCAAGGATTTTAGGCAGCTACTAAAAGCTCGAAAAGGCAAGGAAGCAGATTCTCCCAAAAATCCTTCAGAAGGAACACAATTATTCTGACACATTGATTTTAGCCCAGCGAAACCCATTTTGGAAGTCTGACCCCCAGAATTATCAGATAATACTATTTTTTGCTGTTGTTTTAGGCCACAAAATTGGCGTTAATTTCTTATAGCAGCATAAACTACAAAATGAATATACAGGGAGAGAACTATCCTACAAATCTCCTCTTTATAAAAGTCTGCGTGCATTACTTATTGTCTGCTAGTCAATGTTGTTAAGTCCTACCAAGAATGGGAACCATGATTTTTACCTGTGGTAAAGCTTTCCCCATCATCTCCTTAGCTTCCTCCACAACTTTGTACTGAATGTGATATGGTTGGGTAGAAGCAACATGGGCTTCAAGAGCAGAGGAACATGAATTCAGACCTACTTCCATTACTTCTGAGCGGCATGTATTAGGAAAGTAACTCCACGCCTCTGATTCTATTTCTTCATCTCATTTTCAGCATTGTTGTAAAAGTTGGACTGCAAACAAAGAAATCATAACAAAAAAGTAAAGTTATTGGTGGTGAGCAAGGCAGCTTTCCAAGGAGGTAGATGAAGTACCCACACTAGAGTGTTCTTCTTTGGACATCCATGGGATTGTGTGATGGCAGGAGGTGTGGATAGCTAAGTTCCTTCTTCACCTTACAGAAAAAGAAGACTTGGTGCCATCTGGCCCAATTGTGGAAGTCTGGCCCAATTGTGGAAGGAACAAAGGAACAAAGAAGTTTTGATGGTACAGGAAAGGTCAGGGAATGGCAGAAGACAATAAGGTCAGTAGTGTGAACTTCCCTAGAACTTCCAAATCACCAGAAAAATGTTCAAGTATATTTTTTTACGGAAACACATAAAGACTAATTCCTGGAATTCCTCTGACTTAGGGCCAAACAGAGAGAAGTCTCCAGTGGAGGGTTTTGATGAAAGAATAAACCCCAGGGAATTAACAAGTCAAGGGAGGACTTTGGAGGTCATGGACCATGAGAAGGAGAACTGAGCCACGCCTACCCAGCTCTCTCACTGGCAAGTTACAGATACACAAACAACAGTAAGGCTTTAAATGCTGGGGGTGTTTTGTGCAATTTCCCCTCCCATTTGGAACACTTGATTTCCCAATTTGTTTACATAGAAACATAGGAAACAGCTGATCTCAACCAAAAAGAAAACAGTAGGGTTGGCAGGTGGTAGCAGCAATCAAGAGATCCATTCCCCCTCCAGGCCCAGGATTTATTCCCGTTCTTCTCAATATCCTCTCTGCCCTCTGGCCCTCTGCTGTCTGCTGGGGAAGACTTAGTGTAAAAGAGCAGGTGGCTTCACAGACCTCTCATTTAGGTAATGAGTTAGAACCTTTACCTAAAGCCAAGCCCAAGGATGCTTCCAGCTGCTACATACTGGAAGTTGACAGACAGCAGTGTGTGTGTGTGTGTGTGTGTGTGTGTGTGTGTGTGTGTGTGTGTGTTGAGAGGGAAGCTGGAACATCTTCATAGTAATCAACATATTTATAGCTGTTTCCCTGTTCCTCCTGTCCTT
The DNA here is from genome assembly GCA_004023965.1 of Spilogale gracilis. NCBI lineage: Eukaryota > Metazoa > Chordata > Mammalia > Carnivora > Mephitidae > Spilogale > Spilogale gracilis. The sequence goes on along the minus strand of PITA01001680.1, from coordinate 82,816 downwards.
CTTTTTGTAAATCATAAGTTTCTTGGATCACTTGATTCTTTTATGGGATGATGAAAAGAAATCAAGCCTAAATCTAGGAAACAAACTACCTCTTCAAGAAATCAACTTTATGGACAATTTCCAAGGAACTCCTCATCGCCTCTTCTGCACTGCTTTAGGAAAAGATTGGAAGGAGATAGGCAAAGACCAAAGCATAAGATAAAACCTCTGAGCACCCTCTTAAACTCAGGGTTAATGAACTGCTTTCTGGGAACACAGACAACTTCGACAACTTAAGGCAGGAAATGTGGTCATCACCAACCCAGAGCAGAGTGTGCAAATACAGTCTCTGTGTTTATATACCTTTTCCCAGCTTGTGGACATTGTTTAAATGGGAAGGAAAGAAAGTTTGAGAAAAAAATCCTCTTCCTTTTGGCAAGACCAAACTTCACATGCTCAACCTACATCTTTCATCTCAAGAGCAAGTGTCACGTCCTTTGTATTGGACATCACAGAGAGAGTTCACAAGCCAGCACTGCCACCAATGATGGCAGTCATTCAACAGCCATTTATGGAACAATGATTATAGGACAGTCACTGCACTGGGTTCCAGGGTTATAACAGATGAATAAGAAGTCCACATCCTTTCCTTTCCCCACAGAGTTCCTGGTCACTGCTGTGGTTCAATTTGTCACATTCATCATCACGAACACCTCTCTTCTCATTATTTAAGGCAATGCTAGAAATCTAATTGTGCTTTAAAAAGCATGTAGGATCGCCAAACTGTGGAAAGAGCCAAGGTGCCCATCAAAGATGAATGGATAAAGAAGATGTGGTACATATATACAATGGAATACTATGCCTCCATCAGAAAGGATGAATATCCAACTTTTGTAACAATATGGACTGGACTGGAAGAGATTATGCTGAGTGAAATAAGCCAAGTAGAGAAAGTCAAGTATCACATGGTTTCACTTACTTGCGGTGCATGAGGGGTAACCTGGAGGACATTTGGGAGAAGGAAGGTGAATGGGAAGTAGGGTAATCCAGGGAGAGAAATGAAACAACAGAAACTTTGGACACAGAAACAAACTGAGGGACTTGGAGGGAAGGGGGTGGAGGGATGGGAGAGCCTGGTGGTGGGTACTGGGGGCACCTATTGTGTGGAGCACTGGGTGTGGGGAATGGGGAATGAATCTTGGAACACTGGAAAAAAAATTTAAGTAACAATAAAAAAAATTTAAAAAATTAAAAAATAAAAAGCATGTAGGGATAAACAAGAATGAACATAAAAATAAAATAGAATCTTAAAAAATAAAAGAGTGGAAAATAATCACCTGGTTATTTCATTAAAATGCAGATTTCCAGATATATTTGCCATATTATGAATTAGAAAATCTAGAAATGGGTCCTAGGATTCAACATTTTCTCTTTTTTTAAAGATTTTTATTTATTTATTTGACAGAGATAGAGATCACAAATAGGCAGAGAGGCAGGCAAAGAAAGAGGGGGAAGCAGTCTCTCCACTGAGCAGAGAGCCCGATGTGGGACTCGATCCCAGAACCCTGAGATCATGACCTGAGCCAAAGGCAGAGGCTTAAGCCTCTGAGCCACCCAGGTGCCCAAACTCAACATTTTCAAAACAATCTAGAAGATTCTGATGCAGGCATTTCATGTCTCACATTTTTCAAATACAGTCTTCTGTTAAACTACCCTATGCATTTTTGTCACATTTATTGTGTTTTGAATGTCACAACAGCCCAAGAAAGCAAATGGGATAGAAATTATTATCTCCAATTAATGGATGAGGAAAGGAAATGCATAAGAATTTCTATTCAACCTGATTTAATATAACTGGCATCTAATTTGTTCAAGCTCTGTACTAGAAATTATAGAGGATGAGACACTCAGTGAGTTCGCATTAGAAGGGTGCAGAAGACAAGCACACAAATACACCAAGTGTCTTCCATCCTGTTCTATCTGGAATTTACATTAAGACTTACAAGTATATACATGCACATAAATGTATTATGTTAACTTTATTCTGTACCCTGAGGCTGGTAAATCCACTCATTCACTAATTGGTTCATTCATTTTACCCAATATTTATTGGGCAATTATTATGTGTCTGGCATTGCTCTCAGTATTGGGGATATAGTAGTAAATAAAATACACAAAAACATCTGCCTCCATGGAATTGGCATTCTAGTGGGGAAAACAGAGACTAGGAAACCACATCACCCTTCATATTTGAAGAGACCTATGCAGCCCAACAGGCTACTATTTGATGATGAGTATTTATACAAGTGGAAGAGACTAGCTTTTGTCAAAATATTCCTCCCAGAAGTAAGTTGGGGAGCAGATACAGGAACCCCCACCCACCTCTGATTGTCATAAACCATTGTGTACCAAAATAACCTTACATGCCATTTTATAACAGATCATCTCATTTAACCTTTTCCAGTAATACTGGGGTATAGATACTATCTCCATTTTACTGATGAGGCATTTGAAGCTTAACAGGGTCAAATAATTTCCTGATGCTCAGTGACTATGTACTGAGTGGCAGAGACAGGATTTAAAGGGGTTTGTGGCCATAGCCTGTACAATTTTCACCTCCCCATCCTCCTCTAAAGTCTTGGTGTCATATATATATCTAAATTCATATAAATATATACGTATATGTCATATACATACTCATCTCTCAACACTTCCCAGTGACTCTCAGTTTCAGTTGGTCATTCTTTTTCATACCAGAAACATTCATCTTATCCTTGTGCCTCCTCTCCAGCCTTCTGGAGAGCCAGTTCAAGGTTCTTTTACCAAAGGGTTTTCCAGGGCCAATTTTAATTGTCGATGATCATGCCCACTTCTTAGTTTGTATTAAATCTCGTGTTCCACAAATAACAAACTGAAACTTTTCTTGAGATTAAGGAGTGTTTTTCCTACACTCTTCTAATACCCCACTGCATCTAATATGATACCAGGCATGTGGAAGATGCAGTCTTTGTTCCTTTGGTAGGTAAATTTTAATTGCACCACTTAGAACACGGTGCCTGGCACATAATAGATGCTCAGTATTTGCTTTGGTAGATATAATTTTCACAAGATTCTGCATAATACAGTGGTTGTCACTTTCAATTTAGATAATCAAATATAGAAAATGAGAATTTTATTTTTAAGATTCTTTGATTACCAACAGCTACTAACTTACCTATTCTTTTAATATAAGACAGAATTCTTGGAAAAAGAGGTTCATTTTCAATATATAATGTTATGTATCTGAAAATCTGAGTCACAAATGAGGTTATCTGAGGCCCAACTGGAGAAATATTTGTAGAGGGAGGTTCTGGGTAAGGTAGGCAGCACTAAAATAGAATGCAGAATGTGGGAGAAGGGAGTATGTGTGGGGCCAAGTCTTTATATGATATGTTTTCTCTTTTATATTATCACGAGTTAGAGGAATAAGGGGTGAATGAATCACATATTATGCTAAAAAGTGTTATTTAAGCAACCCTCTACTTTGAAAACACATTTCACATCTTCTCACTTCTCAACAATTAATTCATTCAATTAATGCATTTATTTGATGGCACTGAAACAGATTTGGCAAGTATTAATTAATTATGTGTAAACATGATAGAATCATAGCATTTAATGTATGCACCTGTGTCTGTATAGATATACAGATCTTGTTTTACAAGTCAAATACTAAGATTAAACAGTTCAACAGGGGATTTTATTAATTTATGAATTTCTTTAAATTAATGTCTTATAAAAGTGCAAAACAAGTCTGTCACATTTAGGCATATGTATTTAAAAAGAATAAAATTATCTGAGATTGGACTTTTGCTGATAGGGAAATTTTGTGAAATTTTATTTTGTGAACAAGTATGTGCAATATAATCAAGGAAAACAACTGTCCAAACTTTATTTAGATTTGTGGATCAAAAATATTATACCAGTAATAACCTAAGAAAATAGTGTGTATGTGATGCACACTCTGGTATGTACACACACAGATACATGTGTGTTGAATTCCTATAAACAGTGATTTCATGATGAAAGCATTTCTGACTACATTTATTTATGTCTCTGAGCATCACTTTTTCTTCTCCAAACACAAGGATAATCATAATAGTTCCTATATCAAGGAGATGGCAGAATTCAATGATATGGCATGTATGAAAATGTCTAGTTCATGCGGGACATGTAATAAAGTTTATTTACCCTGTCTTTTTTCTTGCCTCTATTCTGTATCATGAATAGACCTAGCCTTCTGAAGCTAACCTTATGTTAGTCTTTTTGGAGGAGCCATAAGAGGTAGGCAAAAGCATTCCTGCTCTCAAGGACAATTTTGTTGGGGAACCAGATTATTAATAAATGGATTAGAAAACTTCAGAAAAGTGGGTATAGCCAAGCATTCACTTACGTGCTTCATGCTCATGTATATAAAGTAGAGGGTGAAAATTTTGAAATGGGCTGGTTGAGGTTTCCCCAAGGTTTATGCCTCTATACTGTGACCAGCAAGACTTAGAGACAAGATCTTGAATAAGCCAGAAAATTCAGAATCCAGGTCAATGCTACACTGGAGAGGTGCCCTGAATGCTAAAAGTCCCCAAGGAACAATGATGGGCAACAGGGAGAGAGGACGAAGGACAAAGCACAAGCTGGAACCAGGCTGTAAGAATCAGAGGAGAGGAACTAGAAGAGAACAGGAGAGCAATCTTCCATCTGAGCCCAAGCTCTAGGACCCACTCAAGTCCTGAAGCTCACAGAGGCTATCATACACCTACCTGCTCACCACACCCAGGTGCCAAGCACAAGATAGGTAAGGAGCACCATTCTTACCTCAATAACATGGACAGCAATGTCCTGAACTACTGGAGCAAGCACTGAACCAGAAGCCAAGCAGCCCACCCTCTTGTTCCCTCTTGTACTTAATAGCTCTGTAATATTGGACAAATAAATTATTTCAATGCCCTCACTTGTAAATGGTTGAAGTTTGCTCTCTCTTGCTCATAGGTCATGTGAGAACCAAAGGAAATAAATATGAAGTAGCATAGGTTAGTGGTCAAGGGCACAGACTGCCTGGATTCAAATCCCACTTAAGTAGAACACAATCTTAGCAAGTATAACTATTTTCATAGTCCTCATCTGGAAAATGGGATAGTAAGGAGTCTTTCTGATAGAGTTGCTCTGAGGATTAAATGTTATCAGTAATACGTGTGAAGCGCTTACAACAAAGCCAGACACATAGTAAACACACAATAAATGTAAAGCAAACTATGATGATTAATGAAAACTTGGTTTGTGAATAGGGGTTGTGGGAAGCACAAAGAACCTGGCTTTGCATCAGACAGACTTAAGCTCTGACTCAAACTCTACCAAAATGAGCTGAATGATTTGAAGGGAATCACTTAACTCTTCTTAAACTCTGATTTCTAAAATTTGCATATCAGGCATGATAATTCACAGTTCAAAATATTCTTATGAAGATTTTGAAATGGCCTATATAAACCAAATGGAATATAATATATTTTCAATGAATCGTAATTATTACATGTACATAGAGGATGACAGACTTATGTAGAAAGTATTGCCGCTAGAATTGATAATGCCCTCAAGTTCTTTCTTAATCAAGAAGTGACTTCCCCAGATACTATTACAGAAAAGGAACATTCTTTTAAGTCATGAGCAATATGGACCAGCATACTTGGGGAAACTGAGAACCTCATTTCAAGCAAACATAAATACTTCTTCCTATAGAAAACCTGATCAAAACAGACTTATTCACACAATTCAACCACTCCCAGTGGTGTGCATTTGTTGTGGCATTTTGCCCAGCCCTCTCTCCTCTGTGGTCCCATGTGTCGGTGACACCAATGGGGAGAACATGAAATGTCCTGGGAGAAATGCCACAGGTAGCCTGAGGACATGAGCTCTGTGTTCTGTGGGCCTCAGACATCAACAACACTGCTACTGTCCTTCCCAGAAAGGCTGGAAAGTGGATGAAGGCCAGCTGGACCCAGCAGCCACAAAGCAGACCAAAGGGTTGCAAATGGGCCAGGAGAAAGACTGGAAGATGGGTTGTTGAGAATGATACTGGTGGTGTGCTCTCACAGTGCCCTTCAAAGTGCTGGACTCATTCCACCTCCAAGATTGCCAAATACCCCAAGGAGCAAGCAACACACTTCTAACTCCCAGTAAGAAGTCCTGTCTCAGAGGGCCCACAAAAAAGAAAAAGGGCCCAGCAATGATTAATTGTCAAGTACTTTATACCTTGGCCCCATTTGGTCCTCACAACACCTATGCCAAGTTCCAATCATTACTCCATCATACACAGCCTACTGCATTATAAACCTTCAACAAATGTTAATGTTAGCTCTTATTATTGTTGTTGTTGTCACTTTTATCCTTATTACAAATGAAGAGAATGAGGCTCATGGTAGTGAACTCACTTGCCCACTGTCCTACGGTCATTAGTGACAAAGCTAGGACCCAAACCCAGTTGTCTACCTCCAAAGCATATGCACTTTGGCATCAGGGCCTGCAGCCAGTATTGCTTATTACGCATTGTCCCTTAACCCTGGGTCATACTAGGTACAATAGCAGAGAGACAGGAAATATCCACCTCCCAAAACTTCTCCTGTAGTGTTTTTCAAACTATGAACCTAGGCCTTCAGTGGTTCATGAAAACACTTTGAAGTCATCACAAATTCATTTTTAATGATATTAAACAAAATTTAAATAAAGAATACATCCTACATAATTCAACTAACTATCTAATGATACTGTTATTGTAATTATGTATGAAAACATGTGTGCATACTAGATCTTGATGTACAAAATGTATCTTCTAAAGACTGTAATCATAAGTGTTTGAAAGCCATCAATCGAGTAGTCATGCAAGAAGCAGACACAGAGATTTATGTGGTATAATTTCCTGCTTGCTAACTCTTCTCAGTCTCTTGGGGGCTGTACAGGGTGCCCTTTGCAGTACTCCAAAGCAAGGGAAGGATCATAATGGCCTACACCTAGGTAAGGGGAGCATAGGCTAGGACTTCATAGATGGGACTTCTGAAATTCACCGTGAACATCTCCATTATACTGAATCCAATAACATGATATGAAGTGAATTTTGAATCAAGTTAGGGTAAACCTAATTATTTTCATTCAACATTCAACTAACATGATTTAAACCCCTCTGGTTTAAGGTCTAAGAGATAGAGTCTAACTTTGAACCCAGTCAGCCTGTCTCCAAAGCCTAAGCTGTTAACCACTGAGTAGTCGCTAGGTCAAGGCAGGTGATTGTGGCTTTCAACTTAAAGAATCACCTGCTCAGCTTATGGAGAAACAAAAGTAAACATGCTGTCAACATAGGGCTTTAAACACAACTGTTAAAAAATAAAACAAAATGATCAATAATATTTTGAAAGCACTAGGTAATCTACCCCCAGATAATTTTATTGCCTTCTCTCAAAAGAATGATCTTCTTTCCCTGAGCCTTATGCTTCTCACTCCCAAGGAACCTAATAGCAACCCTCTACAGATGTGAAAATTAATCAGACAGTTTCCTTAGGGTGGCAATATGGTATTGAATTGGTCCTTCCTCCACAGCAAGTAGCCACACTGAATGAACACATGGTACCCATGTTTCTTGTATGTATCATCTTATCGATTCATTCAACAAATACTTATTAAGCACCTATTTGGGGTCATTTTCAGAATTTACAGTCTCATTTTTAAAGAAAATATAAAATGGCTTTAAAGCATCCATCCAGAAGCCTATTTTACTCTGAATTTCTCTAAAGGGATCCCTGAGGAGGAAGCAGTACTAATGCATAAGGCAATATCCACAAATATAAAACTATATATAACTCACATCTGTATTGTGGTTTATAGGCTAGAAAGTACTTTCATGTGTATTATTTCATTTGTTATTCATCCTCTGGAATGTCTCAGGAGATAAGTAAAATTAAAATCACACTAATTTAAAATACTCTAATTAAAGAAACCTAAAATGGTAAGTAAGCATTAGCTATAGATAAACTCTAATTGTTACCCCACTAAGGAAGAGAGTTTGAAAAAAATAGGTCATACATACCACTTTTCCTAAGAAAGGAAGATAAAATACTTGAGCCCTGCCAAATACCACTTGCATGATGTCTGGTTAAGTCATTAGGTTCTGTGTTTCAGTTTCCTTACCAATAAAGTGAGTGTTCAATCACATTGCAGTTCTTCTCAGAGACTGACTGTAGGGATTGATAATACATCCCTCAAGTAAAGAGAGATGTAAGAGTAAAGATCTTTACATTTCTACAGGAATAGCACAGTTCTGGTATGTGGAAGGCATCCAACATATGTGCTGGTGGATAGCTGCATGGATGGATGGATAGATGGATGGATGGATGGATGGATGGATGGATGGATGGATGGATGGACGGACAGACAGAGAGACAATAAATGACTAATTGAACTGGGTTCCTCTGCCACTGGGATCCTTTCAGTGAATTTGTTCAATCCTCCCATCACATGAAGCTCATTGTGGGTACTAGCCCATTGATGGTATTTTCCCAGGACTTTTGCACTTGCTGTAACTGCCTGGTATGCTCTACCAATTCTTTACCCTCCTTGTTTCTACTTGCCATTTGGATCCCAGTTCTTAAAAGGATTTTTCCTGATTAACCCTTAATCTTGCCCTCTAAATCCTGTTTATTAGACACTGCTTTACTATCTTCAGAGCTCTTGGTACCCTGAATACTCTTATAGATCTTTGTTGATTTGCATGTATGTTATCTGTTTTTCCCCTTGAATATAAGCTCCAATAAGGTAGTGCACTATTGTCTTTTACTCACTGTTCCTCATTCATAATATGCTCCTGGGAAACAGTAGCACATAATGAATGGGTGTTGGATAAACAAATGAATTAACCTAGACCACCCTTTCAAGCACCAGTCTAACATAATTGTGCTTTTTTAAATTTTCTGGATATTGGAGCATCTGGTTTTATTCTATTGGTCCCAAAATTTTCTTCAGATCTGTCTTCATATTTTAGAAAAGATTTCTTATCAGTCTTAACCAATGCGAATCTACCATTCACCAATTTCCAGAACTCTACAAATAAGATAATTTTTCTCCTTTTTACCAGCCCCATGATAGTACCACTAGTCAGGCTTATTATTATATTTCCTATTGAGAGAGAAACTAGAAGTGGATAGATGGATGGGTGGGTGGATGAACAAACACACTGGACAGAGAGATAAATGAATAATGAATTTGCAAATGCTTTCAAAGTCTTATGGCCATTTTCACCAGCTGAATATTTGCTATGTTCTTTTATTTTCTCTAGAGAAAGTAGTATCACATGGTTTCACTTACTTGAGGTGCATAAGGGGTAATGTAGAGGAGAGTAGGAGAAGGAAAGTAAATGGGAAGTAGGGTAATCCAGGGAGAGAAACAAAACAACAGAGACTTGGGACACAGAAACAAACTGAAGGACTTGGAGGGAGGGGGGTGGGGGGATGGGAGAGCCTGGTTGTGGGTACTGAGGGCACCAATTGCATAGAGCACTGGGTGTGGGGAATAGGGAATGAATCTTGGAATATTGGAAAAAAAATTTAAGTAACGATAAAAAAAAAGAAAAAAAAAGAAAAGTACAAAGCAATTGAGTTAGAACTGAAGGTTCGTTTTATTGCTCTGGAGCTATTGTTTTCTCCTGGAGCAGAGGCCAAAGCATGAATGTAATTTTTAGATTTCTATTCAGAACCAGTATCATAAAGAACCCCCCTACTGACGGGCTAATCTTTTTGTACCACTTGTGACTTTCGCCATCTTCTCCCCCTGCTATATATACTCTCCATCCTTCATATCTCATGAGCTATTCCTAAAAACAAACCATGGTGACTCTTCTCTCTTAGACACCGCTTTGGTCCCCTGTTACTTCTAAGATAGTCCATCCAAACCCTTTGGAATAAAACTCATGAGAATCTTCTCAATCCTACAGTTTATGTATCTCACTTCATCTTCTGTATCTATACCCTTGGTACTCACCCAGTACTGTCCTAAAACCATTCATTGTGTTTTGTCATAGGCTATGTTTTCCTCTCTAATGAATTGGACTTCTTCATGTAAAGAAGTCTTATTAAAAGTCTGTCTCTTGGGCACCTGGGTGGCTCAGTGAGTTAAAGCCTCTGCCTTCAGCTCAGGTCCTGATCTTGAGGTCCTGGGATCAAGGCCCGCGTCGGGCTCTCTGCTTAGCGGGGAGCCTGCTTCCTTCTCTCTCTCTGCCTGCCTCTCTGCCTACTTGTGATCTCTCTCTCTCTGTGTCAAATAAATAAATTAAATATTTAAACAAAGAAACAAAAAAAATAAGATTTCTCCCATGGAAAGAAAATTACCATTATCCCAGGATCCCAACACTACTCTGCTTTTACAAATAATATACACAATTATGTCTTCAATGACCATTTCAGTCATCTGTGGTATACACACAAGCTCAATTTCCCAACATGAATTCAGAAACAATTGACTGATTAAGACAAAAGATTCAAACGTGGTTCTGAAAATCAAAACATCAACATTATTACTAAAAAAAAACCTGAATTAGAGGAGGTAACATAGAGATATAGCAATGGTCTTTATTCCAGTTATCTACTGCTGCATAACAGCCACCCCAAAATCAGTAATTTAAATGAACAGCAATCATTTATTTTATTCATGAACCTCCAACTTGGGCAGGGCTTAGTGGGGGCAACTTGCCTTTGCTCTGCGTGGCACCAGCTGACGTGGCTTTTCTAAGGCTAGAGGATCCATTTTCATGATGGCTGACTCACACAACTGGCAGGTTGGTCCTAGATATTGACTGAGAGCTCAGCTGAGGCTGTCATCTAGGAGTCTTGTGTCCTCCCCCTATGGGCTCTGCATGGGCTGTTTTAACTTCCTCACAACCTGAGGCCAGGTTCCAAGAGAATAAGAAAGAAATACAAGAAGTTTTTGCCAATCCACCACAGATGCCTGCTCTTGTAGAACTTAAGGAATGAATGGACTGACTAGAGATGAAGAGGGTGCTGACTCCTATAACACAGTCCAACCCAATGAAACACAGGAAAATCTTTGCTAGGGTTTCTAGGACACAGTAGAATGCTCTCTTCTGTGGGACTTGATAGTGTGAGGATGTGAAGTTTACAGAAGCTTCAGATAGTTTATCAGCATTAGAAGAAATAACCAAGAAATAAGCCACTCACAGAGGAATCAGAGACAATTATCCTACTAGCATTATTCAACTGAATCAATCTATACCTGAAGCTAGTTCCACCCTTGGACTTTTACTTTGCATATCCCAATAAAGTCCCCATTATTTACAAGATACTGAATTGGGGCTTGATAATGATATGTAAATTCTGTCTTGTAAATTCTCCTCTATCTTGTCCCTCCTTTCCAGTTACTCCCATAATGCCTGATTCTGATCTGGGCAGATTTTCCCCCCAGCTTCTCCAGTTGCCTCCCCTTCAGTGAGCTTATCCCAGTGACTCCCACACACAATGCATTTCTCATCCCCTCCACTCAGCTCCTTCCCTAATCAACACCCACATCTTTTCTGACCTGGTCACTCCTGTTCTTACATCCTTTTATTAATTCCCTATTTTCTACTCTGTTAAGGATAAAGGTCTTTCTCATACCTTCTAAGTCTTCCATTCTACCTTCTCAGCTTAAATCCCATGTACCTTATAATTCATCCAGACTGTATGACTCATTCTCTGGGAAAAAAAAAAAAAGGTGCTCCTCTTCTTCTTTATTTCTTGACATTGGTCTTACCATTCCTTCCACAACAAAGATGGCCACAAATTCTTTGATACTCCTCTTACTATGAGAGGAAGTCTGCCTTGAACATGAACCACCCCAGCTGATGCCACATGGAGCTGGACTTGGTGACCTGATTGACCAATAAAATACACCAAAAGTGTATTTCTCAGAAATAAATGTTTGGTATTTCCAAGGTGAGGTGATAATGAACTTTGCAGCTTGTGTCTGGGCTCCTCAGATAAATGCTATCAGAGTGCTTTCCCTTAGAATGCTGTCTCTCAAATTCCAACCACCATACTGTCAGGAAACATAGGCCAGCATTGCAGAAGTAGATGCAAATAGAAATAAATGTCCAGCCAAACTTCTGTTGTTCCAGCCATCCCTGACAAGGTACAAGATGCGTGAGTGAAGTCATATTGGACCTGCTAGACTAGCGCATTCACAAGCTGATGCCACTGAATGACCTCAGCTGGTGCTGCCTGGAGAAGAAATGTACAGCTGAGCTCTCTTAAATTCCAGATGCATCCAATAGGTATCATCAAATGGCTACATTTCAAGTCAGTGAGTTTTGGAGGTAATTTGAACATAGCAATATGGCCAGAGTCCAGCCAAGTTCACCAAAGAAGTAACCATGAGAAAATCCCTCCTGAGAGTTAAAAAAAGTTTATGGACAAGAAGTTTTCATTGAAACTAAGTGATACTAGACAGGTTTAAGGAGTATTTCAAGCATGTAATCTCCTTATTTATCTTGTGATCAATGAATGTGTAGATCTGGCAAAAGAACATCATTGGAATAGAACATTATTTAAAAGGTGGTAAGGGGCGCCTGGGTGGCTCAGTTGGTTGAGCGACTGCCTTCAGCTCAGGTCACAATCCTGGAATCCTGGGATGGAGCCCGGCATCAGGCTCCCTACTCAGCAGGAAGCCTGCTTCTCCCTCTCTCACTCCCCTTGCTTGTGTTCCCTCTCTAGCTATGTTTCTCTCTGTCAAATAAATAAATACAATCTTTAAAAATAAATAAAAATGAGGAAACAATGTTACTGTGTTAGAAGTCCAGGAATGATTGTGAATGATGATGACCTGAAAAAAGAAACCATCTGCCTGCAAAGAACCTCATATCAAACAGCTTTTTTCACAAAATGTAAAAGAGAATCCGTATTGTTTATTCTCCATGATAAACATTTTTAAATTACTTTTTACAAAGAAGATGATTTTTCTTTCTCAGATGCTCCTAAAAAAAAAAAGAAAAAGTTATTATCAGTTATTCTAAGTTTCTCACTTTAACCAAACTCTTCTTGCTGCTTATAATTCGCAATCGATTACAGAGTTTTACACATCAAAATAGAGAGTAATTTTGTTATATTTGAAAAGGGGCCTAGGTTACATTATCTATTTCCCTTACTATTATAAATGATCAACCAAAAGAATAAAAAGAAGAAGGAAGAAGAGGAGAAAGAGGAAGTTCATTCAAAGTGGAAATACTTGTTTACAAATAATACTGCATAATTCTCTGCAATGTTTCAAACCCCTGTTGAGAAAATAAACCTTGAATGACTTTAACTGTATTATTCCCCACCATTTTCCATGCAACACTACAGAAGTAAAACACAGAAGGCACAGAAGCAATTTCTAGCATAAAGATTGAGTACTAAACAAAAAATTCTAAACATGCTTTGAATACTATTGCAGAAATAAGATACCAGAATCTAAAAATATACACACACACATACATACATACATACATACATATCCATCTCAATATTTATCATTGTTGAAATCTTTTCTTCAATTGATCTCAAAGTCTGCATTCATTTATTCATTCATTCATTCTTACACATATTCATTTAATAAATGTTGATTGTCTGCTATGTGCCAAGTCTTGTGCTAGATGCTGAGAATACCACAATGAACAAGACGGACATTTACCCAATTCTAGATCTTAAAATCTGATAGTTAGACAGAAATTTAGCAAATAATTAAGCAAATTTTGGCCATAATTTTTGTCTTTATTTAGGTGCGATTTGTAAAAAAAAAAAAAAAAAAAAAAAAAAAAAATTGTCAACCAAATTTAAATATATGTATGTTTTATATATAACATATATATGTGTGTGTATGTGTATATATATATATATGTGTGTGTATATATAGATATAGATATAGATATAGATATAGATAGAGCATCCAATATAGCATAGGATATTATAAGAAGAGCCCCAGAACCCAGAACTAGATGATCGAAGTTAATCCTTGGGCAGAACTACAGATTTCTCTTTGTAACAGGTAGTCTGGCTTCCTAACAGTCAGCAATTTCAATTCATTTCTTCTTTTTCCCTTCTGTCTTCACCGAGAGGCTACAAATGCTAGATATTCAGTCCAGGTCTCCCATGAAGCTAGGGATGGTTATATGACTCACTTTTAGCCAAAAAGACATTAAGGGTTCTTTGTTAGAGTCCTATGGTAAATATTTTCTCTACTTTGTTAAAAATAGATAGGCACAAAATGCGAGGTCTCCCTCTACTCTGGCCTCTTTTTGTTTGCTGGTTTTGAATTCAGTTGCTGAAGGAGATTATCAATTTGCAGCTATGAACAGAAAGGAAGGAGAATTACATTAATGGTGGCCTAAAGCCCTGATATTCTTTTTTTTTTTTTAAGATTTTATTTATTTATTTGACAGAGAGAAACACAGCTAGAGAGGGAACACAAGCAGGGGGAGTGAGAGAGGGAGAAGCAGGCTTCCCGCCAAGCAGGGAGCCTGATGTGGGGCTCCATTCCAGGACTCCGCGATCATGACCTGAGCCAAAAGCAGACGCTTAACTGAGCTTAAGCAGACACTTTGACTGAGCCACCCAAGCACCCAAGCCCTGATATTCTTGAACCACTGAGCCAGCCATGGACATCTTGCCATGTGCAATTATGTCTTAAATTATTCTGGCTATTGTGTTACTTGAAGCTGAAACCATTCCTAGATTCCAGCTTCCTAGAAAAAAAGTGATAGTAAACTGATTCTCCTGAATTATGAAAGTATCTACCCTATGCTTTAAGTGGAGCCAACATCTTATTATATCTGTTCTACAGCATGTACTTCTCCATATTGTATCTTGCCATTTCCTGAGTTCCTCTAATAGCTATTGTTTTCCAGGGCAGGAATCAGGACATAGTACTCTTGGCATCTCCAGGGCCTCCTCAAGTGCCTGGCTATACTCAGTCTGTAAGTGAGTTAGTAACAGCACAGTAAATAACTGAATTACATGAAGGTAGTAGAGATGGAACCGCCATTAGCGGGGCCGGTAGTTGCGGGACTGGTGCAGCCACAAGGCAAATTTTGATGGCAGTGTTCCTGACAGCAGGGGTAGTGATTCTGTTGGTGGGAATCAGGGTACGAGTTGGGGAGTTTTGGTGACAACCATGCTAGTCACTGTTGGTAGTACAGGTGGTAGTACTGTTGAACCTGGATTGGAAGGAGAGGTGCTAAGTTATCAGGGAATGATATCATCTTGATGAGGGAAAAGTTGATGATAACCGTGACTTTGGGGGAGGACACAGTGGACTTTCTTTCTCCGAACAGGGCATAGACCTGATGAATTAGACACCAGAGGCTATTAGAAGAAATTTTGTCAACCACAGGAAAGATGGCCCTTGGAGAGTTCTTCTAGCCGGTTCCCCAAAAGCCTCTTTTGCTCCAGGACTTATGTTTTTTAAGGAATTGAGCAACCAGTATAAAAGAGAGATAAACAGCCACACCCAAAGTGACTTCCAGCTCCTCATTGTCTCATGCAAAGAAAAGAAATTCAGGGAAGAGGGTTTCTTCCAAACAAAACATCCTGGCACCCAGGCAGCCTGTTCCTAGATCCCCCAGTAGCCAGCAAGCTGACTCACATTTGTGAGGCTCCCTGGAGCCAATGAATTCTAATGAGAACATTCCTGGCAGGCAAGTGACTGGGGTGGGAGGGGTGGGGAAGTGGAGGCTGCCCACATAGGTCACTTTCTAGAAAGCAGGTTCTGAGAATGGCTCTCTGTGCTCTGAGAATGAGATCTCCCTCTTCCAACAGGATACGTTCTGCCCATAGCGTACGTAAGCTGAGGGAATTAAAATGCACTGGGTTTAGTTAGAAGCTTATTGTGTACTTGAGTTCACAAAAATTAGGTACTCATCAAGCTTATTTACTCTGTGCTGTATTTAAGCCACCTCCCTCCCGCCTTTGTTCTGTAAATAACTATTCCCAAATCCAGACTGCCTATCGAACAACAAACCAATGATTCAGTTAATAATTATAAACCCGAACAATTTAGCACACACCCACATACAAAGGAACTAGATATCACTTGCCTGAAATATTTGACAGTCATACAAAAAAGCAAATGGGGCTACATGAATACAATAGTCATGTCAGGAACCGTTGGAGAAGGGGTAGGAGAGGGAGGATTTTTGTTTTTTTTTAATGAAACCTCACCTAAGCTGTTCCAGTTGATTCTTTCCCACACGAGCTCAAGCCTACCTCTCACTGAGGTATTAGATCCGTTCACTTCCTTGTGTTTTGCTCCAAGAATTCGTGAGTCATGTTTTGAGCACAAATTCTTAACATAGGTGCTACCGGGGAACAAAGGAAAACAAAACGCCTCATTCTCTTATTCATTCTTTGAAAGGAAACTCATGGCGGAAACATTTGTATAGCATTCCATTTATATAACAGGAGAGCTATCAGCTGAAGGAAAGAACGTGTAGCTGAGGAAGGGGAACCTGTGCATTTTCTTTTCACAGGGCTGCACCCCTCCCAGCTAATCAGTTCCTAATGCCCTATCACAGATCCCAGGCCAGCAAGGAAATGTGAGGTCCATCACGGGAGGCAGTGAGTTAGAGGGGAAAATAGGAAGAGAGCCAGCTACAGTCATCCAGCAGCAAGTAGGAAATGATTCAGTAGAGAATTTGCAAGCATGGACTCCAGAGTCGGGCAGCCGGGGGTCAAATCCTGTGGAGCCCTTACAGGGCTGCTCATTGCCAAGACTATGTGGCCTGTGGCAGGTTGCTGAACGTCTCTGTGCAAAGAGGGTTAAAAACCTACCTTCTGTGCAATCTATGTGAAACTGTGTCTGATACAGAAACCAAGTTCAGTAAATCCCCTGAGGTCCAATTCGGGCTTTTCCTCTTGGACTGTCATTGTCCTTCTAGTTTCAGTCTCTTCACCTTTCTCTGGATCTCTTCTGTGCAACTTGGATGGAAAGAATACAGGAACATTCAGGTCCTGATCTCGAGGTCCTGGGATCAAGGCCCGCGTTGGGCTCTCTGCTCAGCGGGGAGCCTGCTTTCTTCTCTCTCTCTGCCTGCCTTTCTGCCTACTTGTGATCTCTCTCTCTCTCGGTCAAATAAATAAATAAAATCTTTAAAAAAAAAAAAAAAGGATACAGGAATGTTCTGAAATAGGAAGTCACTGGGTACCAGCCATAGTTCAGTCATGAATCCTCAGTATTAAGGAGGCATTACTTGCTTTGTGGCCATATAAGAGAAAGGAATACAAATAAAGTTCCTTTGAACTTCTTATAACCTTGGAAGTACTTGGAAATATTGGAAAAAAACCTTTATTTTATTTACCATCATCAAGGCAGTTTATTAATGCCCAATTTCTTGGAAACTTTTCATAGCAGATGATGCATCAGACAAGGCTCTGGGTGCAGACAAGCAGAGTCTGTTGTTGTTGTTGTTGTCGTTGTTGTTGTTGTTGAGATTCATTTATTTATTTTAGACAGGGGAGATGAGAGGCAGAATATTCAAGCCAACTCCCTGCTAAGCAGTGGGGCTCAATCTCATGACCCTGAGATCATGGCCTGAGCCAAAACCAAGAGTCAGATGCTTAACCGACTGAGCCACCCAGGCACCCCGGCAGGCAGGGTTTTAATTACAGATGTTCTGGAGCCTGTGAAGCAAACTCACTTTTTCCCTTCAGAAGGCTTGCCATGATTAATGTCAATCTGTCAGTCCTTCCTCTTTTCAAAGAACCAGCATTTGCGCCTCTTTTTCTTTTCTACTGTACTGTCCTCCTACATCGTGAATTTCACGTATGTGTCGGTTCATGTGTCCTCCCTCATGATTTATTTACTGTATGATTCTTTTCCTAGATTCTTCATTGGCATCATTCATTTATTTTCAATAATAAAATAATTATAGCAGTTTAGGCTATCTGTGTCTCTATAGGCTCACATCCAATAGGTTTTGATAACAAGGAATCATCTTTTCATGATTCCTAGATAGGATTTAACCTCTATTTTTATATCTTCTTTGCTCCCATGCTTATATTGGAGAGGATTCTATACTTTCCTAGTGGTTAAACTTTAAAACAAAATTGATTTGCTTTTTATTCTCTTTGTTGTGCATTTGAACTTTTGGTCCTTGATTCCTAGGTTTACTAAATTATGGTCAGAGAATGGCAACTTTGAAAATCTCTATTTGGGGGTATTTTTTTTTATAAGATTTTCTTTATTTTTTTGACAGAGAGATAAATAGCAAGAAAGGGAACACAAGCACAGGGAGTTAGGGAGGGAAAAGCAGGCTTCCCGCTCAATGCAGGGCTTGATCCCAGGACCCTAGGATCATGACCTGAGCCAAAGGCAGACGCTTAATGACGAGCCACCCAGGTGCCCCTATTTGGGAGTATTTTTAAGGTATTTTTTAATTGTGACCAATGACAGGTTAGGTTGTTACAATTGATACTTCGATGTAAGAGAATGATTAATAACCTCTATTTGTAGGATTCTTTCATAGCAAATCAAACCCATGCAAATCATTCAAATTGTCTGTGTATTTCTGGAATTTTTGTCAAATGTTTCTGAAACAGGCAGCTTACCTGCTTACATTTCTAGGACTTTTTTTGTTTGTTTGTTTGTTTGTTTGAGGCAAAAGATTTATGGAATCTTGGATTTCTCATCTCACTATTTCACAATAAGGCTCTGTTTTAATGCTTTGGACTTTGAATTCATCTTTACCTGACTGACCCTGTCTCAGAGCCTCACTTTACTCATCCATAAAATGGGACTAATGATACCTACATTGTACTCTTGTAAAAATATACAATGAGAGAAACACCGTGAAGGGCCCAGGAGAGTGACCAGCACCCAGAACACATTGACACATTTTAGTTCTCTTTCTTCCCACTCTGTAAGTTCTCTGTCTCACAGTTGGAAGAAGAAAATCTTGGCACTGGAAAAAGGTCACTTGATTTCCATTTAGGAACCCTTTAGAGACCAGGTCATTGGTATTCTTCTTTGCTAGTAACCCCTGGGCTATGGTTTTAGCCATAGCTAAAGAAGAGTATAGTATCATCCTAGGCAGAAGTATGGAAAACTGGTGTTCTGAGCCAGATTGGAAGGTTTTTCATGAAATAATATAGTTATTGTTCTCCACAGTCTTGTTCTAATAGGTCAAGGACGCATTGGTGTATCTGGGGTAGCTATGGATCCTGGGATTTCCCCTTTACCACAAAAGAGATGACGTAGATGTGAAATTCCAGGCTTCTTGCCAATCTTTTGCAATCCATACTTCCTTTCTTCTCTCCACTGATTTCTTCAGATTCTACCTCCACAGCCCACCTGGCTTAGAGCATTGATGCTTTCTCATGGCCCCCCCTCCTTAAACTTCCCAGCAGCTCTGACTGCACCCAGGGCGGTGGACTCACTGTTCTGGAAAATGAACTAAAACCACACGCAATGCTTATCAATATCCAAGAAATTCTTTTCAGTCGCTTGCCCAACACGAGCCTCAATGTTTCAAATGATACGCCCTTGTTCATTAAATATACACTAAGCGACTTGTTCTCTCTCCTTTCCATCCCTGTAAGTGTTTGACAAAATGTTTTCTTTCCCCTGCAACTTTAAATGCCTCTACAAAGTGACGTCTTTTGAGAAATAATACATCCCTTAGTACAATAGGCACAACATTTGTTAAATAGTTCAGTCAGCACCTGTGTATGGCACCACCCTGCATTTTCACAAAAAGCCTGAAAGAAGATGATCACGGGCACTTTTCTGAAGACGAAACAGAGGCTCAGAATATTAACCCACCAGAGGTCTCACCTGGCAGATGTAGGAGTCTAACCCTTTTCTGTTAAGCCTAAAACCATATTTTTTTTTTATTGGCCCATGCCACCATCCCATGAAGCTCCCCTGGGCATTAAGGAGGGCACAAAGTGAATATGGGGTGTTTTGCCTGAGTTTCCTCTAGTTAAAGTTGGTCAAGGATCCATGTCTCCAGCAATATGAGAGTGGGAGGAGTATGTCCTCTAACCCCTTTAAGAAAGCCACTGATGATCTTGGGAAATTTAATGAAGGGAAATCAGTAGAATGGAGTTAGAAGGTTGGGGTCGGGGGGCAGCTCTCACACCCTATCACTCTTAGCCAACTGCAAACCCAGCAGGAAGAGATGGACCTTGCACATCGAAACTACTGTGCTATCCCAGCAGGAAGAAAATGCCTTACCTCCTCACCTGGCAACAGCCCAGCCAGTGAAGGACAGTTATAACTCAGCCAATGAGAAGCCACTATGCTTCCAATTCCCAGTTCACTCCAATGGATTCTCTGTTGATAACAGCTCCCAATTCCATTCTTTCCTCTATATGAAACAGCATTCCTCTCCTTTGTTTAGGGGATCTGAGTATGGTTCTGCAATAGCTTTCTTCTCCTGGACTGCAATTCTCTGCTATTCCTAAATAAAGTCATCTTTTGCTGATAAAACAACTTGCAGACTTATTTTTGTGGTTAATAGTCCCAAATGCTCATCTGACTGAAATGGATACTTTGTGCTGTTTGGTTTGTTATAAGGATTGACAGTCCTCAGGGAGGGTACCCTGTTTCAGATGTCTATTTTGTAGCAAACTGGTGGGAAGATAGGTGGAAAGCAGTCTCCAAAGATAACACTATGTATTTCTTCCCTTCCTACATGCACACATCACTCACCCATCAAAATATATAATCCATGTCCTTAGTCCCTTAAGCCTGGGTGGTTTACAGTAGGAATAGTGCTGTATCAGTTCCAAGCCTAATCTTTAAGAAGATGGGCAGCTTCTTCTTTCATTCTTGAAGCCAGCAACCATACAAAAAATTTAGATTATGTTGAGACTACTATGCTTTGAGAAAACCCAAACTATCTACATGGAGAGTTGCACAGAAGAGAGCAAGGCCTCGAACATGTGAATGAAGACTTCTCACATCTTCTAGCCCAGCCTGGGCACCAGCTGAATACAGCCAAAGGAGTGACCTTGCTGATAGTACGTGGGGCAGAAGAACCAGCCAGCTGAACCCAGACAATCTTCAGAATCCTGAGAAGTAGCAATAACTTTTGTTTAATGTATTCAGTTTGGGGATGTTTTATTATCCAGCAATGGATAATCAGATGCATGTTTACATCAAGAGCAAAGAGAAAACTTCTGGTCTCCCATAATAGTTCACCAATAGCCAGGACTTCAGAGCTGTGTATGAGAATCACTTGGAAACCCTTCTTTACTAGAAATGCTCAGGCCTAGTATTGATCTTCACGACATAAACCTCAGGTGTATACATCTCCATGTTTTTCCATTCCCCAAATATCTATAATGAGCAGTCACTGTAATAACCCGCAAAATCAAAGACTCATTTACTCTGGGAAGCTCTTCTTTTGAAATACAAATTCCTTCTGGGAGTGATAGTTCAATCAGATGGCCACAAGATTTTATTCCTAATCAGATTGTTTTTGTAACTCCTGGCTAAGATGAGCAAATGTTGAGTATAGTGGGACCAAAGATGGAGCATGCACCCACCAGCAAGGAGCTGTTGGTTGAGGCCTCCCAAACTGTAATCTGAGCAGTCTAAAGCCTGCTTGAGTCCAGTGGGTGCCCAGAAAACAGAAGATGGGTACAGAGAAGGCAGTAGAAAATTGACAGTGCTGAGTACCCCTACTCTGAAGGAATGTCCCTAAAAATCACCTTAAGGGTCACCTTTGGAGCTTGTTATTTAGGAGCCTGAGAAATGTTTATGGACCTTACTATAAGGGACAGATATTAACACCTGTGTTCATGCCTGATCGCCCAAGAGGTCAGAATATGGACTTGCCCTATTCCCTTTATCTTAATTATATAAATAAAATGTTTCTGAAAAGTCAATCCCTCAAAACACAAGTTTCAATACCAAAAGTGGAGTTGAAGGGAGAAGGCCAGTGAGGTGAGGGGGTACATAGTAGGGGGAGCCCCTGTGTCTTTCTTCTTTCATTCTCTGTTACTTCATGTTTCCCCTAAACCACCTCATCATCTCCCCACAAAACGTCCCAGGCTGGTGGCTTCTCCCTGAGGAGTTGTGAGTCAGCTCCTCTGAATGCTTTCCGTTTTCACTCTTCTTTTGTCCCACTCATTCTGTACCAAGACACACCTGGGGGTTTCATGCTCCCAAAAGAAAGGAAGTGAAAGGGCATGCGTTTCCTACAAAGCTCAGCCTTCCTTTCTTGCTGTGAAGAGAAAATAAGTTTATAATGCCTGAAACTTCTTTACTTCCTGTGTTGCTGAGTCAGTAAGAAGAGAAGTCGCATGGGCTCAGTACCTACTACACACTAATAGCGTTACTTACATCGTCATACTGAATCCTTGTGTCCTGTAAGTCTGTCTTCTTAAGATAGGTATTATGATCCCATTTTACAGGTTAAGACACTGAGGCAAAGAATTTTGACATAACTTAGGAAGTAATGGAGATAGGTTTAGAGCTGTCGTTAGGCTGACCTAAATCCTATTTTTCTAGCGTACAAAGTATACCTACCAAAAAAATATATTTTTTAAATCCATTATTTCAGGGTGTGGAGTGAAGATTTTTCATCAGGTCATTTTTGGCCACATACAATGCAGCCCAATGACCTACTCTTCCAAATGTGGTTCATGGTCTAGCAGCATCAGCCTCACTTGGGACTAAGTATTATTCAGGAGTGGTCCACTGATGGGCCTCATGAAATCACTTGGGAGCTGTTAGAAATGCAGCATCTCAGCCAACACCCTACCCCCCACCTTCTGAATTAGTATCTGCATTTTAACATGATCCCCAGGTAACTTAGTATGCACATTAAAGTTTGAGAAGCACTGACCTGAATTAAAGTGTTCTAATTATTTGAACTTGGTATGTCTCCAAACCTCAATTCTAGACATAATGCTACGCAAATACTTGAATTCCTAGAGCCACGGAATCTCACAACAGGAGGACCTTGCAACCCACAGAGGCAAAATAGCTCATCTTAGGCATCCCAGTAAATTAATGGCAGAGTCAAACCTAAAACACTCCTTACTAGATACCCAATTCCTGTCATTTAGTCAACCATCACATATGAAGCTCATTTCTGTGTCAGTGACCTTGATAAATGCTGAGAATTCAGAGACAGTAAGAACAATCTGTGTTCTCAAAGAACTCATGGTCCATTGGGTGAGACAGACACCTGAACGGTTATAAAATATGGCATTATAGTAACATAAAAAAGTACAAGGTATTATAAAGTCACCATGCAGAGACACTTAGGACCCCACCCCCAACACCTGGAAGAAGTGCCACCTTCCCAAACCCATGGACTATACTGTTTCATGAATAATTAACTTACCATTCCAACCATTCCATCCTCTTCACCATTCCCCCTGGAATAGGGCCTTTTTGCCACTCAAATCTCAGTGCTTTCTTTCAAGATTTTTCCTTTCTGCCTTCCCTATTCCACAAATTCCCCTTTCTCTCCACATCCACAACTCTTAATTACCAACAGTTCCCAGACCTGACTCCATATTCAAATAATCTGAGGAGGTTTTAAAAAAATGCCCCAGGAACCCTCTTACACTGTTGGTGGGAATGTAAACTGGTGCAGCCGCTTTGGAAAACAGTGTGGAGATTCCTTAAAAAATTGAAAATAGAGCTACCCTATGACCCTGCAATTGCACTACTGGGCATTTACCCCAAAGATACATATGTAGTGAAAAGAAGGGCCATATGTACACCAATGTTCATTGCAGCAATGGCCACAATCGCCAAACTGTGGAAAGAGCCAAGGTGCCCATCAACAGATGAATGCATAAAGAAGATGTGGCACATATATACAATGGAATACTATACCTCCATCCAAAAGGATGAATATCCAACTTTTGTAGCAACATGAACTGGACTGGAAGAGATTATGCTGAGTGAAATAAGCCAAGCAGAGAAAGTCAAGTATCTCATGGTTTCACTTACTTGCGGTGCATGAGGGGTAACCTGGAGGACAGTGGATGAAGGAAAGTAAAGGGGAACTCTGGTAATCCAGGGAAAGAAACAAAACAACAGAGACTTTGGACACAGAAACAGAGTGAGGGACTTGGAGGGAGGGGGATGGAGGGATGGGAGAGCCTGGTGGTGGGTACTGGGGACACCTAAAGCGTGGAGCACTGGGTGTGGGGAATGGGGAATGAATCTTAGAACACTGGGAAAAAAAATGTAAGTAACAATAAAAAAAAAATGCCCCAGAACAGCCCCCCAGTCTATGGAGATGATGCTAGAGCATTCACATGTTTCATGGCATCCCACGTAATTCCAATATATACCAAGCATCATGGTGAGAGCATGTTTCACACCACTCACTTGACACTTAACCCTGGTACCTTGCATTACAGAAAGATGCAGTGTTTTACAAAATGCTTCCATGCCCACCCATCTCCTTTAGTCCCCATATCAGATGTACCCCCTGTAAAATGACAAGTGAGACATGGTTATCCCATTTCACAGATAGAAAAACTGAGTCATAGGTAAAGTAGCATGCTCAAGTTGCACAGATTTTGGACCTACACTTTCTGACTTGTCCTGTGCTATTTGAAAATAGACATACACAGGGGCACCTGGGGGGCTCAGTCGATGAAGCATCTACTTTCAGCTCAGGTCATGATCTCAGGGTCCTGGGTTGGAGCCCCACATGGAGCGCCAAGTTGGGCTCCCAGCTCAGTGGGGAGACTGCTTCTTTGTCTTCCTCTGCCACTTGCCCCACTCTTGCATGCTCTCTCTCTAATAAATAGATAAAAACCTTTTTTAAAAAATTAGATATACATGCACAGTTAGGACAAAGGGAAGGTGATGCTTTTTCTTGCAACCCACCCCCCACCCCAGGGCTACCACGTGTAAGGTCCCCAGGACAGAGCTAACGGGTCTGTTCCAACCACTCATCAGACATATGCATCACTTCGAGAGCTCACAGGTCTCCCTGAGAAAGAGGAACTAGGAGTCCGTGTAAATCAGATGCCATATGACCAGACACACTTGAGTGAACTCTGTGAGAAACAGGAAGGATGCAAATAGCCTGAGGTATTGGAACTTTCCTCAAAATCAATCAGGAGTCACGTTCTGATTAGAAGGGCAGATAACAGGATCATGAGGACTAAAATGTTCTAGGGTTTCATCTCGTTCTGCCCAGCAGCCACCTGCAATTCTGGCTTACCAATACTCTTGTGAATGCACCCTTCTTACCTGGCCTTGCTTAAAAAGCAAACACGGAAACATTGGTTAAGCTCCCCTCTCTCTACTTCTGAAGCGGCCCAGGAAGTAGGACGGACTAAAAGAGGCCTCAGCAAACATGAACTTGGGAAGAAAGGGGTTTAGAGTGGGGGATGGGCAAAAAAAAAAAAAAAACATAGTCTTCCTTTTTTTCCTTCTTTCCTTTTCTTTCTTTCTTTCCTTTCCTTTTTTCTTTCTGTCTTTCTTTTCCTTCTTTCTTTCTTTTCCTTCTTTTCTTTCTTTCTTTCTTTCTTCTTTCTTTCTCTTTCTTTCTTTCTTTCTTTCTTTCTTTCTTTCTTTCTTTTCGTTGTTTAAATGGCTTCACTAGGCTTCCTCCATGCTCTGCCTTACAAAAACACTCATCTTCTTGGGAATGTGTTCTATGCACATTTTATTGCTCCTTTCTCAGGAAGAATGGTTAGTTCTCAGAAAAGAGCAAGACAAAAGGAATGGCAAGGGGCAGGTTGCAGAGGAAGAAGACCCAAGAGGGGCACAGGGGGTGGGAGATGACATCACACAATCTGCAGGTCACCGTTTCTATTGCAACCATAACATCATTCCTGATGGGAGCATGTTTGAAACCAGCAGAAAACAAATGCTGTTTCAAAAATAAGCATCTCAGGCTGTGGCTTTCCTGGGTCACAGGGAGCCTTGCTGTCATTTCTCAGGGTAGCGCCACTCTAGCGAGCATAGATAGCGGCCCTGAGGCTCTCATGTCAGAAGGCGCTGGGTTTTCATTTTCATAAATAAGCAAACCCTCAGAGGCCTTTGGAATCTGATTATATTTGGAACAAAACTTCTAAATATAGGGCCGTTATCTGAAACCATGTAACCAACCCCCATCTTGTAACCTAATTTTGGGGATTGGAGAAGGCCTTGCTTCCAGGGCGGTGCCTAGGATTGGAAACTGGGGCTCCACAAATATCCTGGGTTCTAATTGTTGTTTGTGGGTTGGGAAGGGAAGAGGGGACACATGACCTTCTCTTGATTACACAAATCAATGCTTAACTTTTATCTGGAAAAACTCTCCCTTCCCTGTATATCATTGTTTTGCTAATAGGACAAAGTCCTAATCTCAGAAAAAAAGTTCAATCCCCACATCCGTCCCCTGCATCACTAACTGGTGGAGAAGCTCGTTTCTGTCTTAGAAAACTGACCCATCCCTAGCCTAATGTTTTTTTCTTTATGTTAAGGAGTGATCTCCCTTCTATTCATTCCCCAGAAATTGATTTTTTTTAAGACTTTATTTATTTATTTAACACAGAGAGAGAAAGAGAGAGAACATGCATGAGCAGTGGGGAGGGGCAGAGGGAGAGGGAAAACGAGAAACAGGCTCCCTGTTAAGCAAGAAGCCCCAAGATCCTGACCGGAGCAAAAGGCAGGTGGTTAATCGACTGAGCCACCCAGGTTCCCCCAGAAATTGATTTCCTAGTGTGACTACATCCAAAAAGTGACTTGGTCAAAAGGTCAGATGTCTTTCTTGCTCTTATAAAGCTGTCAGCCTAATGGGTAGGAAGATGTTAATTAATACTCACAGTGTAAGTAACCCCCAGTGCCTCGGAAAAGAAGGGCTTCTCTGAGGAAATGATATTGTCACTGAGACATCCCGGGTAGGAATGAGCTCATGAAGAGAAGCCAAGAGAGCAGTGTTCTAGACAGTGGGAATGGCCACCGGGAATGCTCTGAAAGCATTCCTGCCACCATGCTCTGCCCAGCAACTGGGACAGCAGCGCTGATGCGAAATGAACCATGCAGGGCATGGGATGGGAACTCAGAGCAGGGACAGTAGGCCCAAGGTTTCCCAGAGCAGCCACCCCTGGGCCTGAAAGGGGAGAAGCTTGAAGGTCAAGAGAGGTGGCAGGGGAAGGAGGAGAACTAAGATGACCTGTGCAGGAGCATGATGCCGCAGGGGTAAGGAGGGCAGAGACGAGGGACCATGGCTGGGAGAGGTGGATCCTATGGGGCACGCTGCGGGATTAACAGGGAAAGGGACAAGGATGGTTTGGCATTTCCTCCTGGCATTCAGGGAGCGAATCTGGAAACAGAGACTCCTATTAAGAGGCTATGGAAGAAATACAACTTCAGACTTCCCTAGGTTTAAAAGCATAGTTTTATTTTTTTTAATTTTTTTTAAGATTTTTATTTATTTATTTCTTTATTTGACAGAGACAGACACAGCAAGAGAGGGAACACAAGCAGGGGAGTGGAAGAGGGAGAAGGAGGCTTCCTGCTGAGCAGGGAGCCTGATGTGAGGCTTGATCTGAGGATCCTGGGATTATGATGGCACAGATGACTGAGCCATCCAGGTGTGCCTAAAAGCACAGTTTTAAAAAAGAAACTCGAAGTTTTTTCCTTTGAACTTTCTTGAGCCCATGTTTTACCTGTATTATTATGGACCAAGTTCTTTTTCACTTTTCCTTTCCCTGAGTCCCCCGTACCCTCCTGATGGTGGTGGGCCCAAAGTGGCAATGCCCCCTATTCCCTCTGGGTTGTGGATAAATTGCAAAGTAGTGGCAAGCAGATAAATCCAGAGTTTGAGGCACAGCACAGCATGTGAAGGCTTGCCCAGAAAGAACAGCAAATGGTGAGATCCCCCTCATGCCGGGGCAGCCGAAAACTTTTGGAAAAAGTCCAAGGAGTCCAGGTGCCTGGCCCTCACAAACTCCACAGTCAAAAAACCAACAATAAGTCATCTTGCCTTGAAACATTCCTCCACATTCTCAGGTCCCTTCTGTTGACAAGGATGCCAGGAATTGTCCTGGATTTCTAAAGGGACTTTTCTAAGGATAAGACACAATCAAACCATTTCCCCACTCGATATTCTGCAGTAGACCCTCATTGCCAGGAAGCCATAATCCTCCCCTCCTCAGTTAAGACTTTCAGGATCTGGCCCCTGCCTCCTTGCCCATTCTCAACTTCTAAAAAAATAAAAAATAAAAAATAAATCAAACTTACTTTTCTCTCTTTCTCTTGGAGCATTTCTGCTTTTACCATGCTGTATAATTTGTTTCTCCAAACATGGCAAGCTCTTTCACCCCTAAACACCATGGGTGTTCTCTTTCCCATGCCCATCCCACTCCCCTTCTCCCACAGAGGCCACTCTTTGCTTAAAGAAGTCCTGCTCATCCTTAGGTCAGATGTGACCTTCCTCGAATTCCTGTAGTCACCCTTAGGGACTCTCTTTCAGGACTAGGGCATAGCTCATTAAAGCAATGTTGTGTGGTAATGGAATCAGAAGATCCAGGTGTTATGGGACATGAAGACTTATGCAGTTTTAGCAGGTCCTATTTAAGGGAAAGCACAGAAAATGCGTATTACAAAGTTGAACACTGCTTATTTGGGTTAAAATATATTTCCATGGCAGATTTTACAAGAACATGTGGACCACGTGAACCTCTTACTAGGATTGTGGAAGGCATCTGTGTGTGTGAGGGGACCCGAGTCCAAAGATTCATGAGCTCCACTGCCAATCTACCTCTGACTGTAGGCTATCATGACTGCCTTTCCAGGAGATTGGGAGCTCCTTGGGGTCAGGGACCATGTCTTCTCTCTCTAAGTTAATTGTTTTTAAGCTTTATTCCAAGTCACATTTTATAATCTTATATGTCTTTTCTCTGGATTCTGCATCAGCTAAGAATTACAGTGGTTTGGACTAAAGTTAATTTTTTTCTAGAAGTAAAACCTGCATAGGAGGTACATGACAGTTGTTCAGAGGTTAACATCTGTGGGACAGAATTGAGAGTGGCCATGGGAAGAAAAGGGGGAGAGGGAACATGAAAACTATCACTGCTCCCAAGAAAAGGGTACATTAGAAATTTTCCTCTCATCATAAATACTCAAAAATCTCAGCCATTTACTGTTAGCTTGTGGCCCAGCAACTGTTCATGAAGGGTGTCACTTTCTGGGTTATGATAACGAGTTTCCTATAATAGCAGTTGAAAATTTTTTTCTACAAAGAGCAAGATAGTGAACATTTTCTGCTTTGCAGGCCATATGGTCTCCATTGCAACCCTTATTGTATGCAAAAATAGCCACAGACAATATGTGAATAGGCATGACTGTGTTTTAATAAAACTTTATTCACAAAAGCAAGGGACAGTGAGCTGAATTTGGGCTGTAGTTCACTAACTCCTGCTCCAGACCAGACTGGAGATTCAGGAAAAAGCATGGGATGTGTATTAACTCATTAACTATCCAATACATTGGAGAGAAATGCATCACGTGAAACCAACCTGCTGACCTCTCCTTCTATGCTAGTTGATTTCTTGCAGTTCAGAAACACAGTAAGTCCATCAACAACTATTTCATAAGAGTCTGCTAAGCGCCAGACCCTGTGCTCACTCTAGAGAATCAGTGAGAATAAGATGAATGTGACATCTTTCTGTCCAGTCTGTGAGCAGGTATGTGTTCATTGTTCATCATGTGCCAGGCTCTGTGTGAGGGCCACAGAATTCATTACTGAACAAGATTGATAATGCATCCATCCTTCCATCAGCCCATTCATTCACCTATCTACTCAATAAGCAGCTAATGAATTTCTACTAGTACAAGACAAGTTGGCAGAAGTCTGTGTAATTTATCAGTGACCAAGCCATGGCTCCTGCCTCCAAGTTGCTTACCGTCTAGGGAGGAGATAAGCCATGTGCATTAATATCCAGGGTCTGAGGTACAGACAGAAATGTGCTACAAGAAAAGTACAGATGGAGGGCTGTGGGTGCTCAGAGCTGAGCAGGATTACTTCCAGCTGGAAGAGATCAGAAAGGCTGACAAGATGACATCTAGTTTCCTGTTAACCCTTTAAAGTGACATATGAGCCTGTGCAAAGATTACAAGCAGATTCTGAGAAAACAATACTCTTTTGTACATGTTACCAGCCCTCGAGTCCCACCGGGACAAGCCTTGCGCATACTCTGTGGACTCAGAGTTCCAGGGACTGACTCTTCTCCCCTCCCACCCAAACAACCCCACCTCTCAGTTGCCTACTTGCAAAGAATTTTCATATTTGCAGGCTCTTGAGTTGTGTACCAGAGGGAGTTGTTACTATGCAAAAGAATGATAATAATAATTCTCACAACTCTATGGTATTGTTGTATCTACTTTGAAGATGGAGAAGTTGGGGCCAAGAGGATTAATTAGTTTACTGAGCAACACAGAAGAGGGGGAAGCAAGCCCAGAACCTACATCTTTTGAGTCTCAGACAGCTCTCGCTTTGACAAACTGTTTAGTTGCTAGTCTCCAGATAAATAAGCTGGAGGTCATCTTGATCCTTCTGTGATCTTCCTCCATCTAGACTGTCTCCTTGCTTGGCACTTCTTTCTCCACTATATTTCTTGGAGACATGGCTCTGCTTCACCCGCTCAGCCACCACATCAAGCTGAGCTCCGCGGACATCATTCACGGGGCCCACCAAAATTTATCCCCTGCCCCCCAGGAGTTCACAGTCTATTATTCAGACCTTTAAATTGGCCTTGCCACCTCCTTCCTGTCCCTTTCCAACCTATCAACCAGAGAGTATTAATAAGCCCCTCGTAGTTTGACTTAAGATACATTCACCGATTATCTCCCTTCTGCCAGGCTCTGTTCTGGGTCGTAAGGAAGGAAAATCACAAATTTACAGATCTCATAGTTTACAAATCATTTTCATTAAGTCACAAACATTTGAGGACAAAATAGCAAATCTCAGCTGAACTGGCAACAGGGAATATGGACAAAAGAAACATTCCAGAAGCAAGAAGAAAGAAAAGATGGATTTTCTGAAAGAGAATATTGACTCATCAATGAAGAAGGTTTGTGTGGCATTTATCATCCCTACACATTGCAACATCCTCCAGCCAACAGCAGGAGAGGAAAGGGAGAAAAAGCATCTCATTGACAATTCCAGAGTGAAGACAGAGACAAGATAGCTACAGGACTCAAGACCTAAATGGATAGGGGCTGCCCTTTCTAAGTCCAGGATTTTAAGGCCCTTGATCATCCTCTGTATTCAGAGGCTGCTCCCCAAAAATGGTTGGTTATGGTAATTAAACTGCCTTTCCAACTAAGAGAAATTCCAAGAAGGCAGGTTGACCTTTGGGAGAGTTTCTAGTAGGAACCATTTCATGATTGATCAGAAATATCTATAAATACGCATGTCCTGAGAGGTGAATGA
Source organism: Spilogale gracilis (assembly GCA_004023965.1). Taxonomy (NCBI): domain Eukaryota; kingdom Metazoa; phylum Chordata; class Mammalia; order Carnivora; family Mephitidae; genus Spilogale; species Spilogale gracilis. Next base: position 51,393 of record PITA01001680.1, on the reverse strand, counting down.
AATGTGTGCTGTGATTTTCTCCCTAATGAGTCCATTTGTCCTCAGAGAACAGTTTGGCAGAGAGTGGCATTGAGGAAACACAAGTGGCTAGTGAGATGGGAAGCGCCACCAGGAATGGACCTCATGGTCCTGGGACTCAGGGGGTTGGGGAAGAACAGAGAGCATAGACAGAAGGCACTGCAGAAGAGGAGAGTAAACACAATATGATTTTAGGTCACAGAGCTGGTTTTTGGTAGAAAGCAAGTTGAGAAAAATAGAAATCAATGTTACCAAGTTTGAACTTTATCTTCCTAAAAACAGTGCTTCTGTGGGCAGAGTTCGTATGCAGGAGTAATGAATCATAGTGACGCCCGCTGTGTCACCCCTTGGGAAAATATCTCTGCCTACACTGAGGTTTCCACAGATTCTCTTTTGACATTCAGAGAGAAAATAAGAGGAGAGGGAAATACCCTTCCCCTCCATTATGCTCTCGGGCCAGAAACCCACTCTGGAGGCCACACTGGTGACAAACACACTCATGCAAATTCTGTGCTTACTTCCGTGCTCTGTTTCTTCACCAACTATGCAACTAGCAAAATGGAACAAGAAATAGTGTCTTGGGAGAAATAAAATGCTGGATTAGACACAGAACATCTTTACATAAAGAAAAAAAAAGTGAAACTATGGCACTGCTGAAAGAGTCTAGGAAGTTATTGTAGAATTTTGTGTGAGACTGAGAGGTGGTTAAGGGAAGATGCCTGGGTATGAATATCTTTGATAATCAGTAGTTCTAGAATTAAGGGGAATAATCTAGTGCAGCACTGAGGTTGGTGAAATGCGTCTGTGGGCCAGCAGCCTGTTTTTGTTTTGTTTTGTTTGATGGTCCTTGAACTCAGAACAGCTTTTGTATTTATAAATGGTTACATCTTAAGTGGTTATGCAAGCACCTACCTAATAGCTTCAATTTTGCCTGTTAGGCCACAGAATCTAAAATATTTACTATCTGGGCCTTTCAGTGTTTGACAACCCCTGGTATATTGGGTAAGAATATATAACCTTCAGAGTCAATGAGATCTGGGTTGAATTCCAGGCATGTCATTTCATTCATTTGACCCATACTTATCAAATATTTATTCTTTTCCTCTCTTGTCTCCCAAGATGCCATCCACTCCTGATTTTCCTTCTTTGTCCCTCACTTCTTCATCACTACCTCCTAATCTTCCTGGCCTCTTAAAACTCGGTCCAGGGCTCACATCTTGGACCCTTTCCCTTAATAAAATTGAAGGCATACTTCCCCATTGCATTGACTACATGTGATGACTTCCAAGTTTATATTTCTAGCCCCCAAACTCCAGTCATAAATGCAAGTGTCTTTTTAATATCTTTCTTTGACATTTAATGATATCTCAGACTTAACCACATGTAAAACTGAGCCCTGAATCTTCATCCCCAAACCTATTCTTCCTACAATCTTCCTCTTATTAGTAAGTGGTAACTCTATTCTACCAGTCATGTCACATGAGGCAAATCACTTAACCTTTCTGAATTTCAGTTTCTTCATTTATCTCAAACTTAGTGTGAAGATCAAATGAGATTATATGATGTAGATGTTTCTCAGAATACCTGCCACAGCTAGCACTCCAGTAACAATGACTCAAGTATAACCTTGCAATTCTTTCATCCTAATGTCTCTTAGTTTCACCTTTTCTTTCTTACTTTTTTAGACCCCAATTATCTTATCCGAAGACTATGGCAAAAGTTTCTTAACTAGTAGCCTTGACTTAGTAGTAAAGTCGTCATCATAGATTTTGTGATTCTCTCCATTTAAAGATAAAGAAAATGAAATCATCCAAGTATGACCTAGGTCCCACAGCTTAGCAAGCACCATAGTATTTAAACCTCAGCCAAGAGAAAAGCCAGTGTTCTTTATTCTCTAGTATTTACCAGGCTCATCCTCTGGAATGCAACTTTTATCCTGCTTACCACCAGGTGAAAAGCAGAACCTAAGGGGTATAATATGATAATCAAGAAGGGCAATTGAAGCATGGAAAACAAGAGAAGGCATTCCTAACATGAGTTATATGTTAGGAACCCTCTGGATTTTTATGCAGATTGCTGAGCCTTGTCCTAGAGCAACTCTATCAAAATTTCCATGGATAAGGCTCAGGAATGCATATATATATATATATATATATATATATATATATATATATATATATATTTTTTTTTTTTTTAAAGATTTTATTTGCTTATTTGAGAAAGAGAGTGAGAGCAAGGAAGGGGCAGAGGGAGGAGGACAAGAAGACTCCGTGCTGAGCTGGGAGCCCAAAGCAAGGCTTGATCCCAGAGCCCTGAGATCATGACCTGAACTGTCAGAGAACCCAAAGCAGGGCTTGATCCCAGGGCCCTGAGATCATGACCTGAACTGTCAGATTCTAAACCTACTGAGCCACCTAGGTGCCTCTGGAATGCATACTTTTTTTAAAAAGCTCCAAAGACAGTTTTGAACAGTCAGATTTCAGTTACCCTTGCTCTAGAACTCTGGCAGATTTCACAATATTTAGAGCCAATAAATATAATCTCGTAACCTAAAACTCCAGAGGGGCAGCCAGAACTCAGACATTTTGATATATAAATGGCCAAAGGGCATGAAAAGAGAATTCATAAAAAAGGAAGCAAAGTGACTAATAGAAATATTTTAAGATGTCAGACCTATCATAGTCGAATGAGTGCCAACTTTTAAGAATGAATGGTGTGCCATTTTTTGTACCTATCAAATTAGCCACCTTTCTTATGCAAATGAGGATGTGATGAGATGAGCACTTTCCTAAGCTAATGGGAAAATAAATATTGGCACTACCACTTTAAAAAGCAATTTAGTAGCATGTATCAAATTGCTGGAAGTCATCTTTAATTCAGAAATTCTTCTCTTATGAATGTATATCCAATGAAATAATCCAAAAAGAATGTAAGACATATTTTACATATAAAATGTATTTATAACAATCTCATTTGCAAAAGCAAAATAAATGAATATAAGCCCAAATGTTTAACAAGAGGAAAAGTGAATTATTCAGCATCATTATATTATCATGCAGTTATTGAGTCTTTCAGAATATTGTATATTATTTTGTTTTACTCAAATATAAAAATGTATAGGCCAGAAAAAAAGAAGTTGAATGTTCTTAAACAGTGTTAACAACAGAGTCTGAGAGTAGAACATAATATCATTCTCTTCATCTCATTAGATTCAAGCAAAAATTACACTAATTCTACAACTCAGATTATTATGCTCTTCTGCATAGAAGGCCTATCCAGATTTCTGCACTAGGAAGATATATTTATTTTAAGAACTAGCGTAGCTTCTTTGTCTCTTATGCAGGTTGTGCCCCCATTTGCCCGTTTTATTTACTAGCCTAGATTATTTTTACCTTAGCACTTACTTGCTGTTCAAAAATTCTTTGTTGATACATTTATGGCTCTAGTAGACTATGTTTGAGAGTAAGATTTGGGAGTCCAGATGTCTCAAAGAGCTTATTGATAGACTCCACGGATGACAGAGGGAAATCCCAAAGTAAAAGTCACACTCTCTGTGATCATCAAAAAGAATGTCAAAGACTTTTGGTTTCTGCTTAGGATGTGGAAAGTGGGAAAGCGTTGCTTTGCCATGGATACTGCAAACACAGTGTCAGACAATCTGCAAATTCACAAAGTTTTTTGCAACAATCCGAGTACTGAGGCCATAGGACAACCAACTCACCTTACATCAAAAGAAAGACACATGTCTTTAAGAAAAGCCAAGATCAAGCACTTACTTACCCATGGCAGATGCCACCAAGAGCCATAAAAGCTGTTCATAAAAATTCAACCAAAATTTTTAACACATTGCTAAAAGCCACACTGGGGTAACATGAGATTATAGAACCCCTGGCACCATGGGAATTCCCACCCACTCACTGGCTCTTCTCAACAGACAACAGACCTCAGTGGGTGCTCAAAAGAATGACTGGAGGCAAGGTGTGAAACCTAAGGGACTCTCCCTCATGACATAGGTCTCAGAGAGTGGGCCAGCAGCCACCGTGGGAAACACATGAGCCCTACCTGTATCCTTGTACACTCTCCTACACAACAAAAGCTTAATTAAGCTTATAGGTAAGGAGCAACAAATAATGCTGGCCCTGGACAGTAATGAAAACCCACTGCAGCTGGAGAAAGAAAACAGACAAAAAGTATTAAAGTATTAAAGGATGGCTTGATGACCACATTCAGATTTTGTAAGTAGGAGAGTAGCTTTCCAGCTTTTAAAGTTAGAGAACCGTTATTCAAATTAAGCCATGTAGGAAAGCATAAAATGTACAACAGATTAAAAAAAAGAGCAAGTATGGACAAAAACTCCATTGAATGTATCCTCAGACTTTACAGGGACCCTGAGGTATCACTAGGAGATATCTAGGGCTCCACTACACATGCTTTTGAATTACCAGATAATGGGGTCTGACTAGAATGTGATCACTAATACCTTTTTAAATTTCAATTCAATGTAATTAACATATACTATTAGTTTCAGAGATAGAATTTAGAGATTCACCAGTTGCATACCACACCCAGTGCTCATCACATCATGTGCCCCCCATAATGCCCATCACCCAATTACCCCATCCCCCAACCACCTTCCCTCCAGCAACCCTCAGTTTGTTTCTTAGAGTTAAGAGTCTCTCATGGTTTATCTCCCTTTCTGATTTCTTTCCAGTTTTCCCTCCTTTCCCCTATGACACTCTTCTCTATTTCTTACATTCTATATATGAGGGAAACCATATAATAATTGCCTTTTTCTGATTGACTTATTTCGCTCAGCATAATACACATCATTGTAAATGATAAGATTTCATCCTTTTGATGGCTGAGTACTATTCTATTGTAGCACAGATGTCCATTGACAGATGAATGGATAAAGAAGACTGTACAATTTTTTTTAAATATTTTATTCATTTGACAAAGAGAAACACAGCGAGAGAGGGAACACAAGCAAGGGGGAGTGAGAGAGGGAGAAGCAGGCTTCCTACCGAGCAGGGAGCCCACACTGGGGCTCAATCCCGGGTCTCCAGGATCATGACCTGAGCCAAAGGCAGTCGCTTAACCAACTGAGCCACCCAGGCACCCCAACTTTTTAAATTATATAGAGCAATTTGGACACAGATAGACTTACTCCAGAGCCCACCCTGGCTTACAGAACAAGAACTATGGGAGTTTTAAGAATGAAAGTCATAGCAGCTGAATTACTGAATTCTACGTCTGACAGTAATGATGCACTATATGTTGGCTAATTGAATTTAAATTTTAAAAAAGTAAAAGAAGAAAAAAAGTGTATATCTTGGGCAAATTCCATAACTTTTATTTTTTTAGTTTCAAGCAATCTCTACACCCAATATGGGGCTCAAACTCACAACCCTGAGATCAAGAGTGGCATGCTCTACTCACTGAGCCAGCCAGGGACCCTAGGGCAAATTCTATAACTTTTCAAAGTTTCAAAGTCTCTGTATCCTGATCTGGAAAATAGGGATACTAATAGCATCTACCACAAAAGATTTTTTTCAACGATGAAGAAATGGGTGAATGTATATGAAGCATTTAGAAGAGTATCTGACACACAGTAAACATGTAATCAATGCTAGTCATTATTTTTCCTAGACATTAGCAGTTTATGGGAGTGCAAATAGCAAGGGCTTTGGACCTAGGTTGACTTGATGATACTTCATGTTGAGCACTGCCAATTAGTAGCTCTGTAATCATAGGCAACTTACAGCAAGATTTTCACTTCATTGTCTTTATTATGTATCCCACTTTCATTGATTGAACTACTACCATGAATTAGGCATTCTTCCTGCTTCCTTTTGTACAAAATTGGTATGGAGGATTAAAGATTACAAAGCTAAAGGATGCCAATAAATCACTTAGTAGTAAATTAAAGGATGCCAAAGAAATTAATATTTCCCAATTTCTCTCTGGATCCAAGGTCTGAAAGTGTTCTTTCAGAATTTTCCTGTATCTCTATATCCCTTAATTTTATAACAACCTGGGACATAATTAGCCCTAATAACTACTTGCTATGAAAATGTAGTGGTCATACAAATCATGATAATAGCTCAAAGGGGAAGCATGAGGTTCTTTGTGAGACCCAATAAATTATAGGCACACCTATTCTTAGCAAATCAGAAATAGGGCTCTTTCATGCATATTGTAGTTCTTTACATCTCAAAACCTAGCACCACATATGTATTTTTCCATCTATTAGATTTATTACCATCCATTTATTTGGCTATGTACCTGCTAATAGGAAAGTAAAAGCAGACTTTTAAAAAAAGGTAAGGGAGGATGCCTAGGTGGCTCAGTCAGCTAAGCCACTGCCTTCAGCTCATGTCATGATCTCAGGGGTCCTGGGATGGAGCTCCACAGTGGGATCCCTGCTCAGCAGAAAGCCTGCTCCTCCCTCTTCCTCTGCTGCTCTCCCCACTTGTGCTCTCTTTCTCTATCAAATAAATAAATAAAACATCAAAAATAAAATAAATAAATAAATAAATGACAAGGGAGAACAATTTTAAATTGAAAAAAATTATTTCGTTTATTGTCTTTCCTGTGAACTAGAGAAAGATCATAGTGATTAATGTAACCAAGGACCACTCAAAGAGACTTTTCAAATAAGGTGTTCTATAAGAATGGAGTTTGAGAATCACTTTTGGATGGATCTAAATCAAGCCATTTCCAGGATTCAGTTGGCAACAATGAATGTGTCTCATTCATAATCACACAGTTGAAACCAAAAAAAGGAAAAAAAAAAGTTATGCTTTCTGTAGCCATCAACCACCCCCCCACACACACACACACATCCTTTTAAAGTAACTATTTTTTATCCTTTAGGCCTCTTCTTTTTCTCCAGGCAATCTATTTGGTCAGTTGCCACTACCTGATCCTTTCTGATTATTTAAGCCCCCAACAGACATGAAGTGCAAACCTCCATCTCTCATGAAATTCTTCTACTTTAAAACCTTATGGAAAAAAATGCAGCTTATACAATATTACCTGGAATTAGTTGGAGTATCTTATTGTATCTCTTATCCTAATTGGTTTTGTGCAAATTATTGAGGTTTTAGGAGAGATATTTTAATTTGGCCAATATCCCTTTCTTTAAGAGGGATAGTGAGAGACCAGGCATTCCCTAGAAGTGCCATGTTCTCCATTTCCTGTATGGGCAGTTTAAAACATGCTATTCTTTCTACTTGTTATGTCCCATCTTACCTCAACTGGCTGGTGAACTTCTCCCATCCCTCAAAGCTTGGTTCAAGCGTCAGTTCTTGGGTTTTGTTTTGTTTGTCTTGTTTTGTTTCCCTCTTCACATCTGTTGGTGACCTCTCTGGCTCTTTTGTCTATGACCTCAGCGGTAGGCAAGTAACAAGCCTCCAAAGGTAGTCAAATCCTAAACCCAAGAACCTATGAATATGTTAACTTACATGATACAAGGTAGTTTGGGGGGTGATTAAATAATGGATCTTGAGATGGGGAGGTATCCTGGATTACCCAGCTAGACTAAATATAATCCCATGAGCTTTGTAAAGGACAGAGAAAGGGAAGAGCATATCAGAGACAATAGGATCAGTTAGGATGAGGCAGTAAAGATGGAGGAAGGGATCACACCAGGAGCCAATGACTGTAGGCAGCTTCTAGAAGCTAGAAAAGCCAAGGATACACATTCTCCCCTAGGAACACAGCTCTGCCAACACCTTGGTTTTAGCCCTGTGAGGCTCATTACAGATTTCTGATCTCCAGAACTGTACATAATAAATTTGTGCTGTCTTAAGCCAAGTTTGTGATAATTTGTCACAACACCATTAGAAAACTAATACAACTTTAAAGAAAATGATTGTCTTAGGGAATGAAATCTTCAGTATGAGGATTTTTCCTCTTGCTCTATTGTCAATTTGCCTATAACTACTAGTTCTGGGTAAAATAAGGGCTTAGTAAATTAAGGATGATTAACAAATTAATTAATGTATGGATTATTCACTGAACATTTCTTGCAAGCATTTAGTTAAGGATAAGATGGTACAGTAGACAGAGCTACAGACTCAGGTCAGGAGCCAGAGTTAGTTTTAGCTCCTCCACCTGTGTGATAAATTACTTCATCTCTCTGAATCTCAGCTTCTTTTCTGAGAAAAGAAATCTTTATCTTATCTTGTATCTTATATATAAAATATATGTGTGTGTCTGTGTATCAGATTTTATATATATATCCCCACTCTCAGCCATACAATTATGTGACCATATGCCAGGAAATTTTTGGAAGACATGCTTGAGCTGGGTTGGGGGTTGGGCTGATGACCATCCAGCTCAAAGATTCTATGACACAGACACAGCGGGATATATCTTGTGTAGAAAGTAACTCTAAGACAACTGATTTTTCAGAGCCTCCTGCGGGGAAGGGAAGTCCTCTGAGAGCAAACAAAGGCACCAGTAGCTTTGGGTCAAACACTGCTTCTGATTCAGGCCAAAGGCAACTTGAATGCCACAAAGAACATCAAAGGGCAGAATCTGGCCTTGGAACAAGAAGACGGATGGAGAGGAAGTCATGATCTGCAGTAAAACAAATAAATAACCTTTAAAATCACATCTGCAGACAGTCTAACGTTTTTAAATGGTTTCCAATAAGCTTCCCTGGTAGTTTGCCACAAAGCCTGTACAAGAGGATTTACAACAGATGGAGGCAGGGAATTGCAATCCAACCCTGACGCTGCTGCTAACCATTTGGGTGACCTTGGGCACATCATTTCACCCCCCTAGCCTCTATGTTTCTCATTTCAAAGAGAAGGGACAGAATTAAATGACTTCTGACCTCCCCTCTAGCTCCAGAATCTTACCACCTCAGCCCAAGCACTGATCATGGATTCTCAAAAGCATAGTGGTTAGTTTTATGTTAAAAAGCAGACATTTACAGGATTCTGCAAAGGAACACAAATATAAATTTAAATCCTAGCCTTGGGAGAAGGAAGGGTAGAGAAGGAAAAAAAGGAAAACAGGAAGGGTTACATAAGCTGATATTTTTTCTCCTTAAACCATTTCCTTATTATCTCCCTCTGTTGATACACCTGCTCAAAATCATCCATAACCAATGTCCTTGTAAAGGACCCCACTCTAGCTAAAGATGTACAGGTCAGGCTTGGAGCTGTCGCTGTCTTTCTGTGCTTAAGCAGAGCTACAGGCTTCGGCCTCCCAGGCATGAAACCAAATCCCAAGATAATGTTTAGGACACTTAATCCTCTTTTGTCCTCAGCTTTCCAGTGTAGAGATCCAGCAAGATGGAGCACTGAGCTATCTCCCAGATTCCCCATTTTAGGATAGGTCTTGAAATAGTTTATGATGTAAATGTTTCCACTGTATTTCTTTTTTTCAGACTCCTTCCTATATAAGCCAAAGTTGTGAGAACAAGAACTTTTAGTTTTTTGAGAGAGACCCAAGTGAAAATCAAAAAGGGGGAAGGGTTTACATTTGCCAGATGTTAAAAGGTGTTCTGAGTTTGAGCTTTAACAAGTTCAAAATTTTACCAAGATCTATCTTCCACCAGCTCCCCACCCACCGTATAAATACAGGGACAACTTTGCCCATGGGATTCTTTTGAGTTTCTAGACCCTGGGATATATTTTCCAGGGAAGAATGGAAGAGAATTATAAAAATAATAAAGCATGCTCAAAGAGCTAATTATAAATAAATCCATCTATTCACAGAATGTGTTATAGCAGTGCTTTCCAGAGTATGGTATATACACGTATGGCAGTATACAATATGAAATATACAATATACAAAACAATTAAAGCAAGACATCTATATGACACATTTACTGTTTTTAACTCTTGCTCATGGGTATCCTTGTTCTTAGAGACCTGTCCCAATCCCAAGAAGAGAGTTTCTGAAACTTAATGTGATGAGGACACATATTCCATCAACTCAATGACCTTCCCATTTCCAGAGGGGTCCTCTAGCTTACCTGGCTACAGTGTCACCATGGAAACTCCCATCCCTCAAATCCTACTCAACATCCCTCACTACCTTTCATCTAGCATCCCTTCCCTTAACTTTGTCAATACTCTTGCTTTCCCCAAACAACCTAATGTTTCCTCAAGTTCCCCCAATCCCTCAAGCTTCACCCTTATATGACCTCCTTAAACCAAACCTTTCTCTGAACTCCTAGCTCTTCTTTGGTCCCTATCTCTCCCTACTAACAGTGCCTCATCCTACCATTCATCATAAGTCACTAATTCCACACTTCTCTATTTCTCCCTACCTCAGTACTCCCTTTCAAGTTAGAGTTCTCTTTCAGTGGATTAACCCATTGCCTCAGGTCATCTTTTTTTTTTTACTCATTCCATTTGCCTATTTCTTGATCCAACACCCTAGAAAATTCATGCCTGAGCCTGAGACTCACTCCTGTCTGTTCTTCCCTAGCATACACACAGAGCAATTCCCACTCTCTGAGCTGGGACTCTTCCTAGATTCCCCCATCTTTATTTCCCTTCTATTAATTTTCCTTTATAAATAAATGTATTTATATTTTAAAGTAAGTTGACTTAAAGAAAAAGTATTTAGTAAATACTAAGTAATAATGCACAATAATATAGATATGTCCCAAATTTTGATGATTATAAATAAATGGCAGACTGCTAAGACTACTATAGAATTATAGAATATTTTCCCACAGGTTTTTTTTTTTTTTCATTTGTCCTTGTGACATCCAGTAACAGCAGGGAGGATATGAGTAATTAACTTGCTGTTGAGATGAGGAAGCAAAGACAGAGAATGGTTGGGTGAATTACCCAAGGTCAACAACAGGGAGCCGGTAGATCTAGGACTAAAATGAAAGCCCACTGACTTCAGATTCCCTGATCTTTGTACTTCCTGATGGTGACACTCTTCCTTTGCATATACACTTAAATATGAATCCTTCTTAATTCAAGATGCACAATGGAGACCTTAGGAAAGGGTACTTGCCAGCAGTAAAATGAAGAGGAATTTTTAAAAATTTATCTCAGGTACTTTGAATGTATGTCAAATTAAGAAAAAGTATGATCTACAGCCAAGGAAAAGACAACAAATCACTGGAATATAAATAAGGTTTCCTTACAGAAAGTGGCAGAAATATGGAACATAAATATAACTCAAGGAAAATGATATAAGAATCCTGCATTTTCAAGTATCAGATGCTTGAAAAGAGAAGTTGCTGAAAGATGGGTAATGGAGATTGTGAGTGGAGTCAGTTTCAGGAACATCATGGTCACCACACATCAGGCTCCAAACCATATTGAGAAGCATGGTGGGGAGAAGGAATGGGGTGAGCCAGGCACTGAATGAGCTTTAAGTACTGCCTCAGAGGTAGATTTGGACCCAAGGGAGAGTGGGCATGTACAGAAATGGCCTTAGATGGTGTTAAACCTGAACTTTATAGAATGTCCTCATGCATCATGATGAAGAATACAGGTGATGTAAGCAGAACTGACTCAGGCTTAAATCTCAGCACTCTCACCTACTTTCCAGGTACATTAGTGATGTGTCTAACATCTTTGTGTCTCCTTTCTTCACCTCTAAGAAGGTGACAAGAACAGTACCTCTCTTCTAGAACTGGTATGAGAATGGGGTAAGACAACTCTCTGAAGAATATTAGTACAGAAAAAGTGCAGTTAGTTGCAACAGAGGAATAAAACAGTCATCAAAAAGGATAAAGAATTAGAATGACACTGGGCTTAAGAACAACATTCAAGACTGCAAGGCAATGGAATAATAATGGAATAATAATACCCTCAAACTAGAATACCACAACCTTCTAAATTATCAGTCAAGTGTATGAGGAGATAAAGATATTTTTAGACATTCAAGCTCCCAAAATATTGCCTCCCAGACAGCTTTCCTCAGAAAGCACTTGGAAGCCACACTCCATCAAAGTAAGGGAGTCAGACAGTGAAAAGATCCAGGAAACAGGAGATCCAACTTAGCGGAGAAAAGGAGGTAATTCCAAGATGCTGCTAAAGATGAACTCCAAGGTCACTGTGGTGCAGCCAGTGTGGAGAACAGCAAGAAGAGACTGAAGTAAGAAAGGAAGGACCAGGAGGATGCTTCCAAGGGAGAAAAAAACAAACAAACAAAAAACTTAACTTGACAGATTATTTCATGCATTTGACATAATATGCAGAATTTTCCACCAGGAAGAGAGTTTGTAGATGCATTTGTGATGGTTACATGGAACAAATAAAATAGGAGGGCAATTTTTATCTCCCAAAACACATACCAAAATGGAAAAAAAGAAAGAGAAAATATTATAAAACATACTATGTGGCTCAGCAATGAGCAATATATCATATATACAAATTTAAACACTGAATATTGATACAGCAGAACCAGGGGGAGAAGAAGTGTTTAGGATTGTGGTATGGAAGAGAACTAATTCCTTATCTTCCAAACAGGAAGCCAAAGACACATAACCAGAAATGTAAAACCAAGCAATTATAATATGAACATGTTATAAGAAAATGAGATAAATAGTAGAAAAACTGGTCAGATCATTTTAAAAACAGTAGCCTCTGAGTTTTATAATAGCTTTATAATACCATATAAATTTTTAAATTCTATACGTGCATTGTTTGAATTTTTTAAAGAAAATGAAAAATAGCCTAATAAGAGTTTCTGGCATAGAAATAATAGTCTCTAAATATTGACTATTATTATTGCTAGCATTTTTCAGGAGATAAGTCCTAGAATTAGCTGGGCGTTGTCAGGCAAATTGGTAATCCAGAATCTAGTATTTGCCAGGTTTTTAGTAAACTGTCAGAAGACAGAGATCATGTTTCTCATTCTTTATGGTTTACCACTGTTTCCTACCCTTCAATATAGCAGAGAGCTGGTACAAATAGATAATCAAAACACAGTCATGGAATAAATGAACAAAAGAACAAATGAATGAAGTATATAACATTCAATTGCTAACATGGGGTTAACTCAGTCTACAGGTACAGAAAATAAAGTTGGCACACTTAAAGTGTTGATTCTGACTAGATCTTAATTTATTTATTTATAGACCAAGCACAAGAGTCAATGACAATTATAATTATCTTACTTAACATTAATTTTAATGAGCATTATAATTCACATATTATGTTTCACCAACTTGTCTTCAGCACCTCCCTAACCCTTAGAATCTTGAATTTCCAAGAAGTTATCTTATAGAGACCTAGAATTGGACAATGACAAGAGTGTGCAGGATGAAATATATATAAACTATTCAAAATTATCTAAAAAGAATAATGAAACACAATTTCAGTTCTCAGGAATATGATAAACAAGGCCTACAACATTTCCCAGGAACATCCTCCAAGGGAAAGGGACACTAGGACATTCTTTTTTTTTTTTTTTAAGATTTTATTTATTTATTTGACAGAAACACAGCTAGAGAGGGAACACAAGCAGAGGGACTGAGAGAGGGAGAAGCAGGCTTCTCGCTTAGCAGGGAGCCCGATGTGGGACTCGATCCCAGGTCTCCAGGATCATGACCTGAGCCGAAAGCAGTCGCCCAACCAACTGAGCCACCCAGGCGCCCCAGACACTAGGACATTCTTAATCCACCATGTGCAGTACCATGTCACAGGCTGACAAATATGACATCCCAGAGCTCTTGTGGTCTGCAGAAGTCATAAGGACACCAGGTGGGTGCTTTGGCACAAACTAGGTTTCTAAAGCATGCATCTTATAAAAATGAGGGTTTAAATCATATGTTATATACTTTCTGCCTTCCCTTCGAGATCTATTCTCCATACACTTTTCATCCTGCTAACCTGGCCAATATGGATGCAAGCTCTTCACCATCTGGCTTCTGGTTGTGAGATGCAAGAGTCAGGGGACAGAGGAAGTTGCTCAGGCTATTGATTCCCAGCCTGCACCCTCCCCACACCCACTTCTCTGTGCTCCATTGGCTCTATTCCTTTTCTGAAGCAGGCTTCTCTATTTAGATCTTCTTTCTGGCTTCAGGTAATTGCTCTTCCCCTTGCTCTTCAGGCACGAGGGTCTTGACAGCTCATTGTTGATGCAACCCTTGGGATACTGCATTTTTTCCTGTTCGTTTCTCCAAATCTTTGTATAGAGTCACTTTACAAAATTCTCCCTCTACTCACCCAGGGTAAGTTTGGTGTCTGTCTCCTGAGTTACTAATACACACTTGATTAGTATAATGATTATAAATTCAACAAGAGCTACCTGAACTTATCAAATTGGGGGATTGTCAGTAAATGCAACTTTTCATGAACCCCCATTCCTCTGGTGAGGGGGAAGACTTGTTTGGATTAGGAGTTATAATATTCTGGCCATCCAGAATCAAGTCCTTCCATGTACCAGAAAGGCCAAAGATGTAGAAAGGTAAATGGGCTTAATGTCAATGATGTCAGTCTCTGGAGGGCAAATGCTGGAGTGAATATGCTAGTGAGAGAGAAAATGATAATAACTAAGTGGGATGTACAAATCAAAATTTGGGAGAGATGCAGTTGCTGAAGATGACAAAGACTACAACATGGACATGTGAGTAGGTGGCTGAGGTGGGACAGAGGAATAACTGGTTGGAGCTAAGTCTGCAATAGTCTGATGATCACAGTCATAGATAACTCAACTTCATGGATGCCAAATTTGCCAAGGATGTTATAAAGCAGAAAGGAGGAGAAGTAAGTTAGATATTCAAGTTATCAATCAATCAACAACAACAAATAACAGACATTTGTATGTCACCTATAATATGTCAAACACTATTCAGAGTACTCCCCAACTACCTTATGCCCATTTTAAAGATAAGACACCCACTGGGTGTGGTGCATAAACAGTGAATCTTGGAACACTGAAAAAATAAAATAAAATAAATTATTTAAAAAATAATAATAAAGAAAGATAAGAAACTAAGTCCTAAGGACATTAACTAACCTGCTCTAAATCTTGTAAATAAAAAATGACAGAGCTTGAGTCTTACCCAGGCAATCTGATTCCAAAGTCTATGTCTAATCACAAATTTTCCCTCCTGCTCTTAAAAAAACAAAAATAAAATAATAAAACATATAACTAAAGCTAACACTTTGGAAGCACTTCCTCTGTATTTCTGTACCTCTGTACTCTGTAACCCAGTACTTTTGGGTACTTTTGATATGCCTCAAAGCAGCTGGGATTTTTGAAGTAGGAAAACACACCATGTGGAAAGGGAATAATACCTTCACTCTCAGGCCCTAAGTAATTTGCGGTGTTAGGATGAAACAGCCACCATTGGAAACCTTTCAGGGGAAGCTGCTTCACCAAGAGACAAAAGACTTAAATCAAGGAGGTGATAAGACCTTTCAGAAAGAAAGTTTGGAACATAGGGTATATGTACATGGCTCACTGTGAATTCCAGAAAAGCACAGGGGAAGAGGTAAGGGATAGAGTCAGATTTGGGAATCCTAAGGATATGTCCATTGATAAAGTATTAGCTGGGAGCCCTGACTTCTGATTTTGTCTAAGGAGCAAAGGATGGAAAGTGAGAAGGGCAAGTCCTGGAGGTCTGGGAGCATCTGAGTGATAGAAGTCCTAGGTGGAGGGGGGCGCCTGGGTGGCTCAGCTGGTTAAGCTACTGCCTTTGGCTCAGGTCATGATCCCGGAGACCCAGGATGGAGCCCCACATCGGGCTCCCTGCTCAGCGGGAAGCCTGCTTCTCCCTTTCTCACTCCCCCTGCTTGTGTTCCCTCTTTAGCTGTATTTCTCGCTGTCAAATAAATAAAATCTTTAAAAAAAAAAAAAAAAGAAGAAGAAATCCTAGGTGGAGAAGGAGCTTTGTAGAAGCAATGAGGCAAGACCCTCAGAGCAACTGATTTGGTCCACAAACATGCCTTATTGGTCTATATAACCCTTATATCTGGCACCCATCATTGTTTACAGAACAGATCTGGTACCTATATTCCTTACAAGGGAAGACAAGGAACAGCATTATGTGGCCCTACCTACAACTTTTACTTCCTCCTGAACTACTATCCTCCATGTTTATCCAACTCTAACCACACCGGGCTTCACAGTATTCTCCAAGCACACCAAGCTCCTTTCCACCTTGGAGTTTGCATATTTATTATCTCACAACTGCGTAGACCCCTTCACCCCACCGCCAACCAGTTTCTCACATGTCTGGCTCTTTCTTATCACTCACATCACTGTTCAGATGTCACCTCTTCATTGACACCTTATTTGACCCCAAATTTAACCTTTAACCCCAGTCTCAATCCCATCCACCTACTTTATTCCCTTCATAGCACCTCTTATTGCTTGGTTTTTGTATATTTTCTTTCTGCCTGCACTAGAATGCAGAAGAATAATCTGTCTGCCTTGTCTTTATGCCCTAACACTTAAAATAAGTAAATATTCATTGAAAAAAAAGACAAAAAAATTTATTAAAACATTTTCAAAATTTGAGTAAGAGTTGTATCAGAAAAGCCCTCATAATTCATGAAGGTTTCTAAAGCTCAGCACGATCAAGATTTGGCTCAGTATCCCCAAGCTAGCTCATCATGCTTCATCTGTAACTAAGTGTGTGGGTTCACTAGCTGAAACTGAATGGCTAATAAGGGGAGTAAGCAAATATTTGGCAGGCTCATTTGCCAGAGTCATTGCCACTGATTAAAAAGCAATTAATTATGGGAATTAAGGGAAGAGTACGGCCTGCATATCCCAGGGCCACCTTTTTCTGAATGACTCGTGTGGCCCAGGGCAAGTCAGGATATAAAAGTAAAAATAAAGCATGTGCTCTGAAGCCACAGTGAGGCTTTGACAATAAAACTGATGAGATGGCAGGTCATAGATAAGGTGACCTGACTGTAGAAGACTTTAAAGAGCATGCCTTTGAACTTCAAAATGAACAGAGGAAGAAACAGATTCTTAGAATTAAAGGAAAAAATAATACAAAAAAAAAAAGAAAACCACTCAGTATTAGGTTAAAGATTTACTGCACTGGGAAAACCAAAGAGAACCCAAGCAAAGTGTTGTCATGGGATGAAGCAATTGTGATAAGCCCTTTCCAGCTCCGAATAGAGGGTAGTAGTTTGAAAGCAAAGGGGGCTTTGTGTTTTCCATTTCCATTTGGTACATTCTTTTTGGGGGGGTGGGTGTTTTGTTTCTTTATTTTCTGGTCAACTTGACCTTTGAGTCTTACTCTAGTGATTTCTGACCTAGTTGTGGCATGGAAGCCTGAAGCTCTCTAAAATAAAACTCATTTGGTTATAGTGCTTAGCCACTATGAAATTTCTTCACTTTTCTCCTACTTTGAAAACATTTTTTCCCACTTCAGTTCAACCAAATTAGTCTTTTCAGATCACAGCTACAAACTATAGCTTGTATTGTTTTAGTACCTTGCAAAACTAAGAAGTGAGTTTAGCAATCATCCAGTTAGTTCCTGGCTCTGAGGAAAGTCAGCCCCAGAATGATGAGAAAGCTAGGTCAAGAGCACAACTAGCTAGTGACAGGTAGAGGTCAGGGAATCCCAAGTGCTGAGTCAGGAGAACCTGAGCTTGAGTCTACCTCCACTATGTGCTAGCTATGTGACCGTCACTATAGTTTCTATATATACAACAAACAAGACTATTTGTCCTGACTGAAACAGTCTTCATCTATCATATTGTGAGAATTCCATAACTCCCACAGGTTTATCATGTACAAGTGCTGTACTGGGATCTGGGGATTTAGTACAGATATGACATTAAATAGACATATGGATTTCACCCTCTCCATAAGTTCATGGCTATGATCTTCTTCTTATCTTAGAACTCAGATACTCTTAAACAGAGGTTTTGAGAGAGAAGCAAAGAGCAATTTCTCCTACCCACAGCTAAAGCTATGAAGACCCTATACCAAAAGTAGTAGTAGACATGTCTAGGTCCATGTTTTAGGGCCTGCTGAAAAGGCTTTTAGTTCTCCCTGATGCATACTTTAAAGTTCTAGGTATAGATAATTCTCTCTGTACTTTGGTATGCAGTATTCTGGAACACTGTCTTCTACTTAGTGGAGTAGAGTGGAGGTTATCAAGGACCTTCGCAACCTTCTCCATGCCATGGCACACACAGCAAATGCAGCTTTTTAGCACCCTGTGGCCTAACACAGGGGTTAGCAACTTTTTCTGTAAAAGGCTAGAGAGTAAATATGTTTGGCTATGTGGGCCTTCTGGTCTCTGCTGCAACTACTGTACTCTATCATTGTAGCTTGAGAACAACCTCAGACAACATGGAAATGGATGGGCACAGCCATGTTCCAATAAAACCTGATTTACAAAAATAGATTCTGGATGGATTTGGCTCACAGACCATAGTTTCCCAGGCCCTGGCCTAACACAAAGTAAAATGTCAATAAATACTATTTATTAGTCATTCATTAAGCCAACAAATATTTGCTGAGTACTGTCCATGTGTCAGGTCCCTTCGTGGGTGCGAGAGCAAAGCAGGTAAGTAAAAGGGCATACTTCTTACCCTTTCTGAGCTTACAGTCTACTCTCTGAATAAGTAGGTACAAAGCAATATTAAAGAAACAAATGTGGTTTTGAGATAAGGAACAACCAAGTTCTCAGCTCTTCTGACAGCAAAGCTCAAGTTTTAATACTATTTATAAGCTACTTAGGGGTAAAAAAAATCTTTATTAATATTAAATCTTATTGCCAGGCACAGTTCTGGGCACATAGTAATCACTTCACTAAAAACATACTGAATTTTATCTTACATTAGGGGATTTGGGTCCTCATGGAGACTCTTGCATATCCCTGCCTTTTCCAATCTCTACAAATTTTCTCTCTGCAGATGTAGTAAGAATTGGCAGGCTAATTGACATGACTAATTTGTCTTTAGGTTCAAGGTCATGGACAATATTAAAGCAACTTGTTCAAATTTCAAATCTCAAATGACCTCAAGAAAATCTGTGGTTGAAAAGCACGAAATCATCCAAAAGCCTTGTCTTAACCTAGGTACCCCCAAGAGAAGTAGAGCCTAGATAAGGTCTTGCAGGGAGTTTATTTTGTTTTTTGTTTTGTTTGTTTGTTTGTTTGTTTTTTGTTTTTGTTTTTTTTTAAAGATTTTATTTATTTGACAGAGAGAAACACAGCCAGAGAGGGAACACAAGCAGGGGGAGTGAGAGAGGGAGAAGCAGGCTTCCCGCAGAGCAGGGAGCCCGATGTGGGACTCGATCCCGGATCTCCGGGATCATGCCCTGAGCCGAAGGCAGTTGCTTAACCAACTGAGCCACCCAGGCGTCCCAGGGAGTTTATTTTGAAGAAGTGATCCTAAGGGACAGTAGAGGGATTGTGAAGGATGAAATAGGGAATGAAGAAAAGGTTGGGCAGGTGCACCATCCAGGAGATAACCACATGCACAACTGGGGCTCAATTCCCCTTGGGCCTTCTGAGGAACTTTACAGAATACACCACATAATGGCTGCCTAAGGGATAAATGAGAGGTATATTTATCTACCTGCTCCCATCCCCCGTTAATCAAGGGTTGTCCCAGGAGGTGCTACCTCTTATATTCTCAAGGCTGCATATACCTCAGAATGTCTGAGAAAGTTCCTTTAGGTACATCACATTGGCCGCATCATAGAAACTCCAGGGAGAACACAAGAGTTAGAGAATGCAACTGAGGCCAGATGCTGATAGGTTTGACCTGCATGGTAGCTGGTTACTGAAGCAGTGGGTAGAATAGAAAAGGTAGACCAAGAGGATATCACCCCCAAGATGGGGCAAAAGAAATGTTAAGTCTAGCCATGTACTTACATTAAGCCAAAATATAGGAAGTGCACTGAAGAAAGGTGTGCTCTAGACAGAGTGAATATCCAGCCATTTGCTTAGTATAACCTATTCTCACCAATAACCTCCCTCTTCTGATGCAGATACTGGCAATAATTCACCCTTGGTAGCACTTGGATAGCACTTTAAGGAACATTTGACTCTGTGAGAAATGTTGTGTTATAAATGAAGACTAAATCATTATTTTTCCCTTTTCTGAGATAAGAAAACCAAGCTTAGATAAGTTAAGAGAAGTTAATCAGCTAATGAAGCACTATCCAAAAGAACTCTTGGCCATGATGGAAGTATTGAATTCAATGTTCAGTGCAATAGCCATTAGCCACAGGTAGCCAATGAAAACTTGAAATATGGCCCCTAGGACTAAATAATTGAATTTTAAATTTTATTTCATTTTAATGAATTCCAATTTAAACTTAAGTGGCCTCACATGGATGGTGTAACCATATTGATAAAGTTGCCACAGACACTAACATGTCATTTTTACATTATATTCAAAATATTTTTCACGGGAAGTTCAATGAAAGAAATCTGTTGACTTCCCTCATATTTCATTTTTGTATACATATTTAGTGCTGAAGTAAACTATTTCACATGCATTCTTGCTATCACCTGGTTGTTTTCCAGTCCTAATTGTGATGTATAAAGGAAGGACTCACTCAGAAATAGCACTGAATAACTAATGCGAGCTCAAGTCGGCAGAATCTTCACAGGAACAGAACAAAGAACAGCTTCTCCCATCCCTCTACCTACCTTGCTTCTTGTTTTCAGTTTGCACTTGGACACAAGACCATTTTGTGCTTCCATGCAGAGAGAAAAAACAACAACAACCTGCATGCCTAAAATTACAGTACGTTCCTTGGGGAACAATGCACCTAAGATGCCATTTGTATAAGGTGAGATGCATAATTTGGGGGCATCTGTGCCTAATAAATAGCTGATTTGGGAGACTCTACATCAAACCTTCAAAGTTTTAATTCCAGGACTTTTTACTTCATATTTTACCAGTTCTTATTTCAAGTATGATAAGTATGTCAAATCCAAGTACATTTAATAAATGATTCAGGAGCTACTAAGTTACAGTACAATTGTTACTTAAATATTTATGTGTTGTTTGGTGGGAAAGAGGCATTTTAAATCTAAGACAGTCACACATCATCCATCCTGAATTGTTAGAACAAGTCACCTCTCCTTCATGTATTTTTCAGAAAACAAGCTTCGGTAACCTTTAAAGACTGCAGTTTCTAAAATCCTATTCCTTTTTGCTGGAAATATTTCTGAAACACTTTCCTCCTTCTTAAACAGAATACAAACATTATATTCTTTCATCCATTCACTTATTCATTTGTTCTTTCAACAAATATAAAATAAACATCTCCCACAGGTGAAAGGCTCTGGCTAAGAAGTACACCAAGCAAGTAAGTCATTCTGCCCTCAAGGAACTAAACGGTCTTGAACCCCCAGCCTCTCATCCTGCCATTATTACTCAGAACAGGATGAATATACTGCAAATGTGGAATACAATGACACATTCTGGAGCATGGTTTTCCCATAGAAATCTAACAGGAGCCACTTAGTTGATTTTAAATTTCCCAGAAAATGTGTTTAAAAAAAAAAAGCAAAAGGAAAGAGGTATAATTAATTTTAATAATATATTTTAACCTAATATATGCTGGAGTTATCATTTCAATTGTATTAAATATTTAAAAACTATTAAGGATATATTTTACATTCTTTTTTATAATCTTCAAAGTTACATGTGTGTTTCATATATATAGCACATCTCAACTCAGATCAGCCACATGTGGCTAGTGGCTTCTGTACTGGGCATCAACATTCTCGAGCTCATAAAGTATGAATGATTAATTGCCCCTTCATCAAATGGAAGTAAGCATTTAAATATTTTAACTCCATAGTCTGCTTGTCCTAGTTTCTGACTTTGCCCCCTTACTCTCAGCCAGCCTGTTTTCATCTCTTTTTGTTATAAATGTGCTATATCTAGCAAACTCCAGTGTCTCCTGCTATTCATTTATTCTTATAATCTGATAAAATCAAATTTCCTAAAATTGATAACAAGATAACCCTGTCTAAAACAAGGTTCTGTTTCTTAGAGCTCCAAGTAAGGGTTAAAGAGGCATTTTGCGAACAAAGCTTCTGAGCAGTAATATATGAAATTTCTAACACCGATCTGGCTTCTTAAGATGAATTTCACTTCTCTCTTTCAGCCTTCTTCTGGATCACTGGTTCCCAAAATGTGGTCCTCAGACCAGTAGCACCAGAATCACCTGGGGAGTTGTTCAAAAGGCCATGTTTTGTTCCCCACTCCAGACCTACTGAATCAGAAACTCTGGAGATGAGTCTAGCAATCTGTTTCAGTAAGTCCTCTGAGTGATTCTGGTACCTATTAACGTTTGAGAATGACTATTTTAGAAAAATCAGACTGCTATATACATGGACTTGATGTACATAAATACTCCTTTACTTCTTTTAAATTCAGTGTTCTAATTACTTGGAGAAGCATTAAAGAGCACTATTTTTTTTTTACTTTAAAGCAAGTTAGTAAAAGTTGTGTAGTTAACATATGTATTAACTTCCTTACTGCTGCTATTACAAATTTCTATAAATTTAGACACAACACAAATTTATTTTTTTTACTTTGATTCTATTTTATGTTCTTTTTTTATAATCATAAATTTATTCTTTAATCTCCATCCCCTATTTCCCATTATCTCCTTTCTCATAACCATCTGATCCAGTACACCTCCCCTATGGTAGCCATTAGTTTGTTCTCTATAGTTAAGAGTCATTTTCTTGGTTTGTCTCTTTCTCACTGTCTCTTTTTTTCCCCTTTGCTCATTTGTGCTCTTTCTTAAATTCCACATATGACATCATCACTCTTTGTCTTTCTCTGACTGACATAATTCACTTACTTTATATTCTCTAGCTTCATCCATGTCATTGCAAAATGCAAGATCTCATTCTTTTTTATGGTTGAATTATATTCTATTGTATAGATATGGCACATCTTCTTTATCCATTCATCTATCCGTGGACACTTGGCCATTTCCACAGTCTGGCTATTGTAAATAATGCTGCAATAAACATAAGGGTGCATGTCCCTTTGAATTAGTGTTTTCTATATTTTTTAGGCATATACGAAGTAGTACAAATTCCTGAATTGTAGAGTAGTTCTATTTTTAGTTTTTTGAGGAAACTCCGTACAGTTTTCCACAATGACTGCACCAACTTGCATTCCACCAACAGTGCAAAAAAGTGTCTCTTTTCTCCACATCCTTGCCAACATTTGTTGTTTCTTGTGTTGTTGATTTTAGTCATTCTGACAGGTGTGAGGTGATAGCTCATTATAGTTTTGATTTACATTTCCCGATGATGAGTGATGTTGAGCATCTTTTTGTGTCTTTTGGCAATCTGTCTTCTTTGGAGAAATTTCTGTTTATGTCTTCTGCCCATTTTTTAATTGGAGTGTTTGTTTGGGGTACTGAGTTTTATTAGTTTCTTATATATTTTGGATCCTGACCACTTATCATATATGTCATCTGCAAATATATTCTCCTTTTCACTTGGTTGCCTTTTAGTTTTGTTGGTTGTTTCCTTTGCTCTGCAGAAACTTTTTACTTTGAGGTAGTCCCAATTGTTTAGTTTTGCTTTTATTTCCCTTGCCTCTGGAGACATATCTAGAAAAATGTTGCTATAGCTGATGTCAGAGAGATTACTGCCTGTGCAATGTTTTTTATGGTTTCAGGTCTCACATGGAGGTCTTTAATCCATTTTGAGTTTATTTTCGTGTATGGTGAAAGAAGGTGGTCCAGTTTCATTCTTTTGCATGTGGCTGTCCAGTTTCCCCAACCCCATTTGTTGAACAGACTGTCTTTTTCCTATTGTATATTCATTCCTCCTTTGTCAAAGATTAATTGACCATATAACTGTGGGTTTATTCCCGGAATTCTGATACCTCCAGTTTTGTTTTTCTTTTTCAAGATTGCTTTGGCTATTTAAGGTCTTTTGTGGTTCCATACAAATTTTAGGATTATTTGTTCTAGTTCTGTGAAAAATGCTGTTGGTATTTTAATAGGGATTGTATTAAATCTGTAGATTGCTTTGGGTAGCACAGACATTTTACCAATATTTGTTCTTCCAACCCATGAGCATGGAATGTCTTTC
Source organism: Spilogale gracilis (assembly GCA_004023965.1). Taxonomy (NCBI): domain Eukaryota; kingdom Metazoa; phylum Chordata; class Mammalia; order Carnivora; family Mephitidae; genus Spilogale; species Spilogale gracilis. Next base: position 27,371 of record PITA01001680.1, on the reverse strand, counting down.
CAATTCTTTGCACCATCTTGAATTTCTTTCATCAGTGTTTTATTGTTTTCAGAGTACAGGTTTTTCCTCTTTGTTTAGGTCAGTTCCTAGGTATCTTATTGTTTCTGGTGCAGTTGTAAATAGGATTGTTTTCTTAATTTCATTTTCTGCTACTTCATTATTAGTGTATAGAAATGCAACAGGTTTCTGTACATTGATTTTGGGTCCTGCTAGTTAGCTGAATTCATCTATCAGATCTAGTGATTTTTTGGTAGAGTCTTTTCTATATATTGTATCATGTCATCTGCAATTAAGGAGAGTTTTACTTCCCCCTTACCATTTTAGATGCTTTTTATTTCTTTTCGTTTAATTGCTGTGGCTAGGACTTCCAGTATTGTGTTTAATAAAAGTGGTGAGAGTGGACATCCTTGTCTTTTTCCTGACCTTAGGGGGAAAGCTGTCAATTTTTTGCTATTGAGTATGCTGTTGGCTTGGGTTTTTCACATGAAGCCTTTATTATATTGAGGTATGTTCACTCTAGACCTACTTTGCAGAGGACTTTTTATCATGGATGGATGTTATACTTTGTCAAATACTTTTTCTGCATCTATTGAAATGATCATATGGTTTTATCCTTTCTCTTGTTGATGTGATGTATCAGGTTGTTTGTTTTGTGAGTATTAAAACACTCCTGCTTCCCAGGAGTAAATCCCACTTGATCATGGTGAATGCCTTTTTTTTTTTTTTAAGATTTTATTTATTTATTTGACAGAGAGAAACACATCCAGAGCGGGAACACAAGCAGGGAGAATGAAAGAGGGAGAAGCAGGCTTCCCGCCGAGCAGGGAGCCCGATGCGGGGCTCGATCCCGGGTCTCCGGGATCATGACCTGAGCCGAAAACAGTCGCTCAACCAACTGAGCCACCCAGGCGCCCCTGACGTTTTTTTTAATATACTGTTGGATTTAGTTTGCTAATATTTTGTTGAGGATTTTTGCATCTATATTCATGAGAGATATTGGCCTGTAGTTTTCTTTTTTTGTTGTGTCTTTATCTGGCTCTGCTATCACGGCAATACTCGTCTCATAGAATGAATTTAGAAGTTTTCTTTCCTCTGGTATTTTTTTTAATAATTTGAGAAAAACAAATATTAATTCTTCTTTAAATGTTTGATAGAATTTGCCTGTGAAGACATCTGGTCCTGGAGTTTTGTTTTTTGGGGAGTTTTTTTTTATTACTGATCAATTTCATTGCTGATGTTTGGTTTGTTCAAATTTTCTATTTCTTCCTGCATTAGTCTAGGTAGCTTATATGTTTCTAGGAATTTATTCATTCTCCTACATTGTCTAATTTGCTGACATATAGGTTTTCATGATATTCTGTTACAGTTGTTTGTATTTCTATATGTTTGTTGCTATTTATCCTCTTTCATTAGTAATTTCACTTGGGTCCTCTCTTTTTTGTTTTTCATGAGTCTTGCTGAAGGTATATCAATTTTGTTGTTGTTTTCAAAGAACAAGCTCCTGGTTTCACCTGTTCTATTGGTTTTTTTAGTTTCTTTGTCATTTTTTTCTGCTCTACTCTTTTTATTTCCTTCCTTTTGCTGGGTTTGGGGTTTTTTATTATTCTTCTTTTTCTAGCCCCTTTGGTGTAGGGTTGGGTTGTTTATTTGATATTTTTCTCACTTCTTGAAACAGGGCTATACTGCTATAAACTTCCCGCTTAGAACCACGTTCCCCGCATCCCAAAGATTTTGGACCATTGCTTTTTTCATTGTCATTTGTTGGCATATAATTTTTTATTTCTTGGATGACCCAGTCATTATTTAATAGCATGTTATTTGACCTCCATATATTTGTGCTCTTTCTATATTTTTTCTTGTGGTTGATTTCTAGTTTCATGTTGTTGTGGTCAGAAAAGATCCATGGTATGACTTTAATTTTTTTGAATTTGTTGAGACTTGCTTTGTGGCCTAATATGTGGTCTACTCTGGAAAATGTTCTGTGTGCACTTGAAAAGAATGTGTATTCTGCTGTTTTAGCATGGAATGTTCTGAATATGGCTGTTACGTCCATGTGCTCCAGTGTGTCATTCAAAGCCACTCTTACCTTCTTGCTTTTACAAATTTATTTTTTTGCAGTTCTGGAAGTCAGAAATATCAAGTAGGTCTCACTAGTCTAAAATCAAAGTGTCAGCAGGGCTGTGCCTATCATGGAGACTCTAAGGAAATCTGTTTCCTTGTCTTTCCACCACCCACATTCTTTGTCTTATGGCTCCATGTCTTCAAAGTCAGAAACATCAAGTCCAGTTTTGTCAGGTCACATTTCTGTGTAGCTCCTTATTAAGCCTCCCTCTTCCTCTTTAAAGTGCCCTTGTGATTACATTGGGCCTATCTGAATAATATAAAATAATCTGCCCATTGCACATTCAACTGATTAGCAACATTAATTCCATTTACAGTGTTAATTTTCCTTTTACATTGAACCTCACATATTCATAGGTTCTAGGGATTAGGACATGGATATGTTTGGGAGCCATTAATCTGCCTATCACACCATATGATTTGTGAGCTACTGACACACCTTAATAAAATAATTTTTAAAGTTATTTACCCTTTGCACATTCTTAAGTTCACATCCTTCATTTTTCAATAGAGTTGCGAAAGAAGTAATTGCTTGGACTCTGTAAATCTCAGTATTTGTATCACTCTTAAGAGTATTTACATAAATTTAAATGTTATGGTGATTTGATATAGTCATCATCCATTTACTTTTTTTTTCAGGACATGTATAGCTTTCTTCCTGACAGTTGAAATTTTTTATTATTTCTATTTTCCTTGAAAGCATGTTCTCATTTTCTCCTGCTAGAGTCAGAGAATGTTATATTAATACAATATATTTTCATGCTTTAGGGTCTTTCATTGATAATCTCAACATATATGTCTGTAACAAAATTAGGTAGACAGATAGATAGGTGGATATGTGTGTATATTCTGTTCCCTGGGATCACTATGCTTTATGAGTTTAAATTTTTTCTTCTATATTGAATTGTTAATACTATTAAATACTATTAATATAAATAAGCAATAGAGTAAAAATATTATACATCTCATAAATACTTTGAACTACAAAGTAAAATTTTGTTGAAAAACTTTTTTTTTTTTGGTTATGGATGAGGGTGAAGAGAGAGCAAATTATGATGCCTTAATTATGTTTCAAATAGTCGCCTTGTGTTTCCACACCTCAGAATAACCTTTCATATAATAATTTTGGGCAGTGAGAGACAAGCCTTTGTTTGTTAAAGAGGAGTGGTTCAACAGAAAAAGTCAAGGTGATCCCTAAGAATCATCCAGATGCCCAGTCAAAGCAGAGCAGGTCTTCTGACAGGATACAATAAATGCAGCAGATACAATTATAAATACATTATGCATTTTTTCTTCTTTGCTTAGAATCCACAGAATAGGGCACCTGAGTGGCTTAGTTGGTTAAGTGACTGCCTTCGGCTCAGGTCATGATCCTAGATACCTGTGATCAAGCTTCACGTAGGGCTCCCCACTCGGCAGGAGGCCTGCTTCTCCCTCTCTCACTCCCCCTGCTTGTGTTCCCTCTCTAGCTGTGTTTCTCTCTGTCAAATAAATAAATAAAACCTTTAAAAAAAAAAGAATCTACAAAATAGGATATATCAGCATTCCAATGTTTGTAGGGTACAGATTTTTAGTACTACAAATAATGTATCTCCTTGTGGGTGAGGTCATATTTTTTTATGCATCTCAACTATCAAAAATATAACAAATCCCACTCAACTCTGCTTGAAGAAAGACTAAGTTAGTTCCCAATTCCCTCTACTGAAAATGATATGGGGAAATCATTGTCATCAGGAAGGGAGATCAAAACATAGGCAGGCTCCCAAAATATAAGAAAAAGTATCATAAAGTTGCATTTAAAAATTAATTAAAATATTTTTCTTAGACTTTTCTAACACTATGTTTGTCAAATTTATTGTGATTTCTTTTCCTGTTCTAAATACTCATTTTTACAACTAATTCAATATTCACAATTATGTATGTTTTTTTTTAAAGGGAACCCCTAAATGAACTTTTTGACCTAAAAATACAACTCAATAAACACTTTTCAAACCAAATTGAATGGAATTCATTGATTGAGTGGAAGACAATTAATATTATTTGATTCCTGGTGTATGCTAAGTGCCCTGTTTAGACTATTTAAAAACAATATTTCATTCATTTCTCACAAAATAAGCAACTAAATAAAAATATGCAAAACATTATAAGCATGTATTACTGTCTACATTCCACTGCCAGGGAAAGGTTAAGCATAATGTTCACAGCTACTCATTCTCACAGCTAGTAAAACAGCAATGCCGGATTAGATCCCAGGATTTTTTGGATGGGAAGTAGAGCTACCACCAAGTCATTAATTCATCTACTCAATAGGTTAGGTCATGGTAAGAGCAACATAGAGCAAAGCAGGGGCCAAGAGCACAATGCAGTGGCCATAGCAGTGATGAAGAAAAGCTTGTGCAATTCTACATGCGGTAGTGAGGAAAGGCCTCATCAAGATAATCCTTGAACAAAGACTCAAGTGATGTGAGGACTTACTTTTGCAAATGTCAGAAGGATGAATATTGCAGGCAGAGGGAGTAGCAAATGTAAAGTTTCTGAGGTGTTCTGGGAGTGTTCAATGAATGTAAAGGACTGCAGGTAGGAACATGTACAGCCACAGCTGGGCATGGTGTCCCATTCTCATAGCCTTTGCAAATTTCTATGGGAGTCTCAGCTTTTACTCTGGCAGGGGGTGGATTTCAAAGGCCAAGGAGGATGCAGACAAGTGACTTGATCAAATTCACATTGTTCAATCTGCTGGGTAGAAAGTAGGCTAAAAGAGTGGCAAGGACGAAGGCAGGAGACCAGGCTGGAGGCACCTGCAGTCATTCACATGAAGTTATGGACACAACAGCAGTAGTGATAAGAGATGGCCCAGCCATGAACATATTCTGCAGACAGAGCCACAGGATTTGCTGATGGTATCTGTGAGGTGTGAGATGTCAGGATTATTCCAGGGTTCCTTGGGGGGAAGGGGGTGGAGCCAGAGTGCCTGAGCAAGTGAAAGACTGAAGTTTCCATTTAACCTAAGATAGTTATTGTTCTGGATTTTTTTATACAAATTACCTATAATCTTCATGTCAACTCAACCCTACAGGCAAAATGCAGAACCAAGGGTTGAAACAAGATCCTGCTTGTCCCAAGGCCCTACATATCACACTGAGTAGCAGCTCCATAGCCTTGGGCAATAATAGTTTACTTTCTTAAAGGATGTGCCAAGCACAGTGCTAAATCCTTTCCCACCGGTTTCTCATTTAATCTTCAAAACAACCCCATTGGGAACAGATTATTCATCTAACATTTTCAGACAAGGAAACTGAGGCCTCGTTATGCTCTGCAGAAATACCAATGCAAGCTGGGCAGTCCCTCTCCCCTCCTCTTCCAAACTGCCTAAATCTGATTACCTAAACCTTTTCTTTTTGTTACTCCACACCCAGGGTTAATAGCTGCTTCCTGTAGTTATTCATTGGTACTTTTTTCTTCTTGCCTTTGCAATCCTCTCACATTTATTTAACCAATTCACTATATTAAATTCCATCTGTTAAAATAACTAGAATGGTTCCTATTTTCTACCAAGAAAATGAATCCATGTTTACTTCCATGAATGTGTCATACCTCTCCCAGGAAGCAGACACTGTGCTAAGCACTAAAGACATACAGATGAAAAAGAGAGAGGCCTTGACCCCAGGGATTCCAAGGAGCTAGATAAGCACATACCAAGCTCAGTCCTGTAAACAAGTCAAGCCATTCTACAAGTTAAAATGCAAGTACTATCAATAAAATATAATGGAAATATGGGGGGCAAGGATTGATTCTACCTGGAAGAATCTTGCCAGCTGACAATAGGGCTGCTCCTTGAAAGAAGACTGGGATTTAATGGGAAAAAGAAGACAAAGGTTCATGGAGGCAAAGGAAACAGCAAGAGCCCAAAAGAGGAGGAGTGCCTAGAATGACAGAAAAAGGCCAATAGCTAAGCAAAATAGGGACTGCACCAGGTGTGTGTTGATGGGACAGTGCAGGCTTGAGACAGAAAGGTGAAGGGGGCCCTTGGACTTTTGTTCTTCTAAAGTTAATCAGAAGTAATCAAAAGAATTTGGTCAGAGAATGACATGGTCAGATTTGCCTTCCCAAAGACCACTCACGCTCACCCTCAAAGGAGAACAGAAACTGAGCTGTGAATGGAACCTCAGGGACAGATAATAATGGTTGGAGTAGGCAGTGGGGAAGTGTGTGGAGGAAGGGTTGATCTGAATAGGATGGTGCATGTAAAACTGTTTTGAGACATAACAATCCCAATAGAAAATCAAAGTGTTATTTGTATTTTTCCTCCATCTGCCTAACAGTAGCCCCATGCCTTGTAGGATGGGGTTCTAGACAACTTCATACTGTTGGTCTTGCATATTCTTCTCTAGTCCTCCTAGAATACTGGGAGACATCCAGTAGGAGGATTTTCAAATCCTAGCTTTTTTGGTCTCTTTTCTTATAATTCTATTGTCATACACTGAGACAAGAACTCCTTTCAGAGCTTAAGTTCTGTTTAGGGAAGCCTAGTGGGCCATGCCTTGTTGAATTTCCAAATGACTTCTTGGGTCTTGGAGGATACAGAGATAGATGTTGAAGAACACAGCATGGGGTGATACCTGATTTTGTCACTTACTGGTCTCAGAAAGTCCCTTCAAACCTCCAAGCCTCATTTTGCTAATCTGTGGAATGGAAATCCCAATACCTACCTCACAACAGGCAATTTATTGGGTAAAAGAATGAAGTCTGTAAGATGCCTAGCATGGAGGTCAGACCACTAGAATTCTAGGTTCCTGAGAGAGGAGACAAGTCTGCTGTACTCATCAACTCCACATTTATGGAATGGCTAGCTTATTCAAATTAATACTTGCCTGTCTTGTTCTATCTTATTGTTTGCTTACTCCTTGCATGAATGCCACGAGGCTGAATTCCACTCTGAAGAGTTCTCATGGAAAGCAGAAATCCTGGAGAAAACTCAGTCATGAACTCCTTCCACCACGCTGGATTCACCATGTGCAGTTTCCCAAAGCTTTTCATTTATAGGAGTGGATTGACCCTTCTGGGAAGCAAGAGATGGTTATGTCCCCACCACAGGGGAGGAAACTGAGATCCAGGAGGAAGAGTGATTCAAGGTCTTTCATGAGACTAGAATAATAAAGCTAGGACTAGAGTCAGATTTATTGAACTATGTAGTCTACCTGTCCTGAGCCATCAAGTGGCAGTTAAGCCATGATTCTCTGTTGGGATGTACCCTCAAGCTAACAGAGAATAAGAGGGAAGAGTACTAAGTCTCTCCCCAATCCCAAGGTTGGTGGTTATTCCCATTTGGGATCTGTATTTCCAGGCCTCCCTGATTGCAACCTTCCTCTGTCCATGGAGTAGTGCCTGAGCCACAGCAGATGACACCACCTTATTTTCACTTCTTTATTTCCTCTCTTTTTTCTTCCTAATGCATATTGTCCTGTTCACTGTCCTTGTCATCCCTACACATCTGCTCATTTCATTTATAAAGGCATCTGCTAACCTGAGGTGCCTCCCCTTTCCACCTTTTTATCCCTCAGCCCCATCCTTGCACATTCCTGTATTAACTGGAGGGGGAAATTCATAAATCTGCCCATGGTATTTTCTTCACACAAGGAATTAAAACTTAACATCCTTCCCTTTTACCTATGATGAAATACCCTAATTGTACTGAAACAAGGTGAGTTTGAAGACAAAGCTGTATCAACAGAAACCAGAGTAAAAGCACTTTTTCTGCAAGCTAGACATGGTAGAAGACCGTTTTTGGTGGAGCAAGGGTATGGGGTTGGGAGATAAGCAGACCCTGGCTCCAATGCCAGTATTTCCACTTTTTCCTAACTCTGTGATCTTAAACTTTGCTGCTTCTGAGATACTAAGATATACTTTTCCTTTTCCTTGAGACAAGACAAATCATGTAACTAATTCATTTTCCTTTGTGCCCTGACTACCAGGAAGCTCACAGATTTGTCTGGAATTCAATTTAAATAATAATATTGGACCCAATGATATCCATATTAACCCAAACTTACCTTTTGGTTTTCAGCTTCTCAGTTACTGTATTTTCCACTATTCTGACTTTTTGTGCTTATATTCATAATTTACCTTTTTATTAAATGATCATATAAATGTTTTATTGAATCTTTGCAAATCAAAGCAGAGAATAAACAAATACAAATCTCTCTACACTTCCCTTTTCAGACCTATAAATGTGTACATAAGCACCTACTACATGGCATTGTTATGAAGACGGAATGAGATAAAGTTTATAGTGTAGCTTTGATCATGAAAGATGCCTATTAAATAGGAGTGCTCTCCTTCCCTTGAGGAGGCAAAAAGTTGGCTGATGTATGTGGCCCATTTAAAACATTTTCAGTAAGTTGTGACAGATCTGAGGCATGGGAACATATAGCCAAGTTTAAAATATCTCACAGATACATGTGCATCCCCCAACCTGTCCCAAAGCTGGGTGTGACAATTTCAGTCTTCTAGTCTTGAAGATTGTTTTGGGCTGCACTGCAAAGTCATAAAGCTTTACGTGATGTTAATGTACAGTAGGCCATGATCTTGGGCAAGTTCTTAATCTCCCTTAAGTCTCTGTTTACTTGCCTTAAGAATCATAATACTAGCTCTCTGTTTAGGCTCTACTGAAGATTATATAAAATGAAAAACATGGATTGCGTAGATCATGCTAAGTGCTCAATTAAGGTTAGTTATTAACTTTGAGCTCAATAATTAGTCCTATTGTTATTGCTTGTATTTTACATTACCCTACCTCTTCTAATCTTCCCAGTTCAGAAAGGAAGGCATTATTGTCTCCAACTTGCAGCTAAGAAAATGGAGGCTCAGAAATGTTTCATGACCTCCACAATTTAAAAGGTGATGGAGGGACACCTATGTGGCTTAGTCAGTTAAGCATCTGACTCTTGATTTCATCTAAGGTTGTGATCTCAGGGTCCTGGTATCAAGGCTGGCATTGGGCTCAACACTCAACAGGGAATCTGTTTGGGATTTTCTCTCTCCCTCTTCCACTCTTCCTCTCCCTGCTCACATGTTCACTCTCTTTCTCTATCTACCTCTCTCAAATAATAAATAAATCTTTTTAAAAAATAAATGAAAAAGCAGATTAATGTTCAAACTTTTTAAAAAATTTAGAAAACAAGTGATGATGGAGATTGGTAGATAAATTTTACATGTAAAGGTTTTAGAGTTACCTAAAGTTATAGGATGAACTTGGGAAATAACTTCAGGTCCAGTCCACACCAAATTTGGATTTTCACACATATTGGACTAATATGGAATGCCCATCACCTAGCATAACACCAATTCTTTATTAAGGAATAATTGATATACAAAAAAATGTACATATTTACTGTGTGTAATTTGAAGAGTTTGGCTATAAGCAGGCACCAATAATACCATCACCATGATGAAGGTAATAGACATATCCAACACCTCCCAGTTTCCTGATATCCCTTTTTTGTTGTTGTTTATATGTGTGTGTTTTGTTTTCTTGTGGTGAGAGTACTAAACATGAGATCTACTCTCTTTACAAATTTTAACATGGACAATATGGTCTTGTTAACTATAGACATTACGTTGTACAGCAGACCTTATAGACTTTAGCCATTTAGCAGAACTGAAATGTTAATATTCATTGAATAATAACCTCTCTATCCTCACCCTTCCTCAGGCTATGGCAACCAGTATTACATTCTGTTTTCATGAATTTGACTGCTATAGATCCCTCCTATAAGTAGAATCATGCAGTATCTGTCCTCCTGTGGCTGGCTTAGTTCATGTAGTATAAATGTCTTCTAGGTTCATCCATGTCATCCCAAATAGCAAGATTTCTTTTTAATTTAAAGCTGAGTAATATTCCATTGTATATAGACACCATATTTTCTTTATCCTTCTGTCGGGGACACTTGGTTTCTTTTGTTATCTTGGTTCTTATGAATAATGCTGCAATGAATATGGGAATGCAGATATAAATGAAAGCTTCCATGCAAAAGTAAAAGCAATGTGTAAATATAGAGTCACACTTGGGAGACACACTAACCCATTTTAGGCTAAGAAGAAAATTACATTCACATCATCTTACTCCCGCCTAGAGCTGTCTGTTTTTCTCTGAAAGGAAAAGCACTGAGTACCACCGAGATTGTTTCACCTTGGGGGCTTTGGAATCAAAATAGATCTGAGCTCAAATTCCAAGTTTCACCAATGCTAACATATTAAATGTATAAAATACATTAAATGTATTAATGAATACATATCACTTAAGCTTAAAAAGAGATAAGGTAACCCAACTGCTCCAGTTCTTGATTAGAGGCTACATGGAATTCTAAGTCAATTAAAAAAAAAAGTACTCATCAAAGAATTCAAGACATTTTCTTGTTAACACCAAGATAAGATTCAAGAACGGTTCAGTAGGATTCATGTTATTTATAAAGGGAGACTTATAACTGGGGAGAAAATGTCTTTTCTGACCAAGAAGGGACTAGAACATTTTGTGTCCATCTTATGCAGTCATGTCATCCATATCTATCAGCCCGCCACATTTCTTCTCTCTTAAAAAAAATATTCAACATATTCCATGCAAAATGGGTTCTAATATTAGCTACCTTGTCACATCAGGAAGATATTTCAAGTATTATATAAACTTCCATTTCTGCAAATTTTCATAGGGATTCTCATGTTACCTACTTCTTGGAGATTTAAATTTGTACTGCTTTCATTCACCCTCAAAACTCAGCATGGTTTGTGCAAAATTTTAGTAGTCAGCATTGAAATAAAAAAATGGTACATCATGCACAATGATAAACTACCCCATGTGGTTTGGATAAATTAAATACTTTAAGCTTTCAGTCTCCCTAATGATTTGGAAATGAAACAGCTGTGATTTATGACTCTAGCTGATAGGCTAGATCTGAAGTTTACACTTTGAAAAATGCCATATTTAAATTCCCCTATAAATAAAAAATCATATTGCTCTAAAAATCTAGCCTAAGATATGTATGTAATAAATTAGAGATCCGCATGTTGGGTGGGGAAATCTTCAGGACTGATGGCTTTCTTGCTGAAAAAATGCACTGAGTGAGCCAAACCCAGATCCGTGTGTATCTGCTGACACTGAATCAATGGTTATTGTTCCTTTCTGTCCATTTATTTGACCATCTTAATGATGACTGTCAGAGCCAACCTGTGTCGGTTCAGTTGTAAGGGTGATCTCATTGGTTTTTATGCCTAGATCAACTATTTTGAACCAGGTGATTTCCAAAATCTTAATACAAACATCATTCTGGCTTCTTTGTGCTTTTTGTTTGTTTGCTTAAATGATAAGACTGCTCTTGTCCTCTGCTTTGAGGCAGCTTACAGGAGCTGGTAAGAATTGCATGCAGCACTGGGTGTGGTGCATAAACAATGAATCTTGGAACCCTGAAAAAATAAAATGAATTACTTTTTAATTTATTAAAATTAAAGAACACAGAAATAGGAGGGAAAGTACTTAGAGAGGAGTCCATTGACCCTGGGTCCAGTGTGGCTTCTCCCTTGCCTTACCTTGTGATCTGATGCTTATTCTTTGCTCCCTCTGGGATCTTTGTATTGAAAGGGTGGTGTATTTCATGACTAAATCCCCTTTTATCACTGAAAGTTATAGTGCAACACTTAGACTGGAGCAAAAGTAACTTCAAATCCTTCGACAAGCTGCTTTTTCTCTCTGCCTCCCAAATTTCCCTAGAATAAAATGAAGATAATTATCCCTACTATACACTGTTCTCAGGGAGATTAGAGGAGATAACATATACACAGTACCACATTTTTTTAAAAGATTTTATTTATTTGACACAGAGAGAGATCACAAATAGTCAGAGAGGCAGGCATAGAAAGAGGAAGGAAGCAGGATCCCTGCTGAGCAGAGAACCTGATGTGGGACTCGATCCCAGGACCCTGAGATCAGGACCTTTGCTGAAGGAAGAGGCTTAACCCTCTGAGCCACCCAGGTGCCCCCATGGTACCACAATTCTTGGCACACAGTTAACAAACTTTCAAAGTACTTGTCATTGTTATTTTTATAATTATCATTACTAATATTTCATTATACTGTCAGGCAGTCAATCACCTGCCATTAAGGGAGAAAAAATGAACAAGCTTCAGGAAAGAGGCAACACCAAAGCAAGCACCATCTCTCATGTTGGTTTCTGAAGCCTAATACCAAAGCCAGTTCATGGCAAAATAAATAAAGAAATATACTGAGGAGATTATGCTGACTGAAATAAGTCAAGCAGAGAAAGTCAATTATCATATAGTTTCCCTTACTTGTGGAACTTAAGGAATAACATGGAGGATGTTAGGAGAAGGAAAGGAAAAGTGAACTCGGGTAAAATAGGGAGAGACGAACCATGAGAGACTGTGGACTCTAAGAAACAAACTGAGGGTTTTGGGGGATGGGATGTGTGGGTATTAAGGAGGGCACGTATTGCATGGAGCACTGGGTATGGTGCATAAACAATGAATCTTGGAACACTGAAAAAATAAAATAAAATTTTAAAAAGAAAGAAAGAAAAAAAGAAATATACTGAGTCTTCATGACCCTCATGACTCAACAGAGACTACCTACGGCCCACAGACCTGGGCTCAAATTCCATCTCTGCCACTTACGAGGTCTTGGGATTGAGTAAATGAGGTACACATGCACAGGGTGAAGGGGTAATCCCTGCTTTCTATGGCAGTCATGAGCACTAAATGAAACGGTGGCTGGAAAGTACATAACTTCCTACCTAGCCCATAGTAAGTGTTCAAACGATCAAAGTTGCTACTATTACTCTGAGCATTACCATTATTGACCTGCTGGCACTCTTTCCCAGCTCCTGCTAGATCCAAAGCTGCTCCCCTGCCAGTATCTTCGGACTTCCCCTGACACCCCATCACTTCTGTTCAATAGGCCCTCGTTCACTGGCCTCCATTCTGTTTTCTCTGCTTCATTTTTTTTTATTGTTACTTAAATTTTTTTTCCAGTGTTCCAAAATTCATTCCCCATTCCCCACACCCAGTGCTCCATGCAATAGGTGCCCCCAGTACCCACCACCAGGCTCTCCCATCCCTCCACCCCTCCTCCCTCCAAGTCCCTCAGTTTGTTTCTGTGTCCAAAGTCTCTGTTGTTTCGTTTCTCTCCCTGGATTACCCTAGTTCCCATTTACTTTCCTTCACCCACTGTCCTAACCCTCATGCACCGCAAGTAAGTGAAACCATGTGATACTTGACTTTCTCTACTTGGCTTATTTCACTCAGCATAATCTCTTCCAGTCCAGTCCATGTTGCTACAAAAGTTGGATATTCATCCTTTCTGATGGAGGCATAGTATTCCATTGTATATACGTACCACATCTTCTTTATGCATTCATCTGTTGATGGGCACCTTGGCTCTTTCCACAGTTTGGTGATTGTGGCCATTGCTGCGATGAACATGGGGTACATATGCCCTTCTTTTCACTACATCTGTATCTTTGGGGTAAATGCCCAGTAGTGCAATTGCAGGGTCATAGGGTAGCTCTATTTTTAATTTTTTAAGGAATCTCCACACTGTTCATCTGCTTCATTTTTACAGAAATTCTCAGCTTGCTAAGAAGGGAGCTTGTCTCATTTATGATTCATGAGGCATGGAGTATACAGATGGCATTATATAAATGTTTAATAATCACCATATGGTTTCCCTAGAAATTCTGTCACTCACTGATGAATCCAGACTGAAGCCTCCTTCAATATGTGAAATAGATGAACAAGCAGACCTCCATTCTCCCCTACCTTCCCTCGCCATGGGTGCTCCATAAAAAGGACACTTGGAGGTGTTAAGGGAGCACGAAATTTAGGATTACCAACAAATAAAGGTCTCTCATACTGCCTATCACCCTTCTATGTCAAAGACAGCTTGATGGCTAGGGTGCCTGGGTGGCTCAGTGGGTTAAAGCCTCTGCCTTTGGCTCAGGTCATGATATCAGGGTTCTGGGATCGAGGCCCACATCGGGCTTTGGCAGGGAGCCTGCTTCCCCCTCGCTCTTTGCCTGCCTCTCTGTTTACCTGTGATATATTTCTCTATCGAATAAATAAATAGAAATCTTAAAAAAAAAAAAAGACAGCTTAGTGGCTCCTATAATATCCTGATGCCTGTTTTAATTATTCCATCACAGGACATGGTTTTAAGTTGGTGGGGTAACCATAAGGTTTTCAACTTGGCCCACTTCTACCATGATCTCCTTTCTCCTCGCTGTTTTCTTAAAGGGCCTGTGACAGCCCTTTATTTGTGAGGTTCTGCACTTGCGAATGGACTTGCATATGGAATGAGGGAGATGGCACATTTGACAAATGGGAATCATGATTGTCTGGCCTCCTGACAGGTGTTGATGTGTTCTCCTGACCTGTAAATGTTGCAGCCGACTGATTACAGTAATTGATTGAGAAAACATTTGTCAATAGCTTTCTAATGAAAGAGAGAGATGAGGAGGAGAGATTGCTGGAGCTCCTAAAGCTGGATTTCACTTAACAGAAGGAGCACCGAACCATGTTATAATCACTGAATTCTATATCCCCATCTACAAAATGAGATTCCATTCATCTGGTCAACATTTGTGGAGTACCTACTATGTGTATCAAATCAAAAGCTAATGATTTATAAGTAGAATATGATACTCACATTTGCTCTGTGTGTCCTGCTAGGTGATCTGCGCCATCCTTCTGTTACAATTGGAAACAGATGGCCAATATTTAAAATCGGGATATTTCACATTAAAATATAGCTTTCTGGCATCTCTTGGGGTGGGGGGACAGTATTTGGCAGCACAGGGCCAGTATTTCTGCAAGGCAACATCTCTCTCAACTTGGGTAGCTGGTGCCTTTTGGAAATGGACTATGTGTCCATAAGTTTGACCCTCTTCCTACCACTCCAAGATTTCATCTGTTAGTATTAGCTGTGTAGGTCCTTGTAGGATTTCCAGTTTGAGATCCCTGGTTTATATTCTTGAGATGCAAATTTGAAAAAAAAAAATATGATTCTGAGCCCTGGCCTTAAATTACTCTCAGTAGTATAATTGTTTACTGCAGTAAATACTAAATTTCTAGCAAAGAAAGGAAAATTAGGCATTCTGGCTCATTAAAGATTCTACATAGTAAAGCCACCCCATATCTGTCCTGATAGCTACCATATGCAGGAAAACATTTTACAAATCTTTGCAACAACATCTCCTGCGGTGGCTGGGGTTGTAGTTGCAGGACTAGACATGGACGCAGCACCTGTGGGCATAGTTTACGGTTGTGTCACCTGATTGCTGGTGACCTCAAGTAGGTTGTTCACTTCCCCAGGAATCCTATTCTTCTAGATGCAACAGGGTAAGGGAATGGAAAGCATGCTATAAACTCTAATGCTCTACACTCGGGGCAGTAAACTATGACAACCTGTTTTTATACATAAAGTTTACAGCCTCATGCATTCCTTTATGTATTGTCTATGGTTGTTTTCACATTATGACAGCAGAGCTGAGTGGCTAGAACAGATTATGTAGTCCATAAGGACTGAAATACTTATGAGCTACCCCTTAAGAAAAGACTGCACACCTCTGCTCTCTATAGAAATTAGCTATAGTAATAATAATAAGACACATTATATTGAACATGATTTCCTTTGTCTTGAGAAAGCCTTTCAGTCTTTTCAGAGCCTACAAGCCATTAGTATGACCCTCACTTTTCATCAGATTCCAGATGTGCTGAGATGCCTTACTAAGCTTTCTGCTTGGTAGAGCTGCTTTTTCTTTTGTTGGAGAAAATTTCTCCTATTCTTGGGCTGTGGAGTGTGCATGGCCTTAAACAAAACTTGTCCTCATCCCCACTTCTCTTCCTAGAATGACTTTCAGGGAGGCAAAGCCTCGCTCCTCCCTAGGCCACCAGGGAGTCAGAGACAAGAGAGGCCATTTGAAAGAGTTAAAACTGTGACTTGCTTGGGCCACTTCCACAGAATAGCAAATAGCACTAAGAGATGGGTTGCAAAAAGCAAGAGGCAACATCGCACCATGGTTAAGGGTTCAAACATTAGCAGAGGACTGCAGAGTTTCAATCATTCTTTCAGTGACTTACTGGTTGCATGCCACTGAGTAAGTGCTTGACTTTGTGGTGGCTCATTTTCTTTGTCTGTAAAACCAGAAGAATGGTAAGACTCATCCCACAGAGTTTTGTGAGGATTTACTGGGAGGAGGAATCACAAGACAGGGAACAGTGTATACATTGCAGGGAACAGTGTATACATTGCAGATGCCTATGGGCATGTGAGTTGGTCGGGTCTGGTGTGATGCAGCCAGTGCCCTAAACTTCAGAATATAAACCCCAGAGCAGTGCTTTTCAAAGTAGGATCATCAAGACATCTGGTTCAGAAATGCCTATGCTTCATTATTAGTTAATTCAGTATTAAGGACTCACCCTGGACTTTCTAAAACAGAATTAGATGTTGGGGAGAAAGTGTCAGACTCTTTACTGTAACAAGATCCCCAAATTTGAGAACCGCTACCATAAGGACAATAGCCTCCCCTCTCTGCACATTGTGACACACACAATTCTGAAAAAGACAGGGAATCTGAGTCCAACACAATGTGTGACAGGCAGGATAAGAGCCTGTGGCATGAATTATGAATATCCTCTTGTCAAAGAAAACCCTTTAGGCAAGAAAGACCTTCTCTGGCTTTTAATAGAGTTGAGATAAACAGGGTAACCCAAAGAGTTCCCCCTCTGGACAGCAGCCTACTGAGACAGCTCTCAGAATTACTTCCTGCTCCAATGCCCAAGCTAATTTAGTCCAGATGGATTCCCACCCACCGTTCATTACACATGGGCGTTCTAGTGGGTGTTCCCAGTACAGCTTTAGTTTCTCTCTTACAGGTCCTCTTTTAATGGATGAGGACACATGTGTAATGAGAATACTGAACACGCAAAACTCATAGGGTTTAGTCATAAAATTAGGCTTTTTTTGTTTTTTAGTTTTTCTTTTTTCTCTTTTTTTTTTTTCCTGTCCCCAACTGCCCTCTTAAACTCACTCAGTGGGGATAATAAGCCTGTTCTGCGACTGAGGGAAAATTCAGGTCATCCCATGGTGAGATCACTATTACAAATCCCGAAGAGGCAGTCTCCATTCAGAAATTAAAATACCCAGTCCAATACATTAATCAAAATGCTTATCCATAAGAAGACTCCCCATCCACCTGATCCACTCCAACAACTAGAGCCTGTGATAGGTAACTTTCTTTGGAGAGTAGTTACTTCTCAGTTTCTTGTTTGCCAGTTTCTATACTGGCTAGCAGTTATTTTTGGTCTTTGCTCCCTTTCAAATGAGGCTAGACAAAGGAAGAAAGAGAGATAAGGGAAGTCAGAAAGTCTTTACTTAGCTAGTATTATTGTAAAATAGCTCTGCTGTCTATGGACCCAACAGACAAGTCCTATGAACTCTATACTTTTCAGAGGTCAGCTCCAAATTGAGCTTAAAGCCCTACTGAGCTGTCAACCGCAACCTCAGTTCTATGGGATATAGATTCATCCAAGCACATGAATAGTGCTCTACACCTGCTCCCACTCCACAAGCATACACTGAGGTAGCCCCATGGATCAGTGGCAAAGAACTTGAAGCCAGCTCTCTCTCCTGTGTGACCACGTCTGATCCAGAGGACACTGAGGCATCGTTTGCTCCTCTCAGATGACTGTGTGCAGGACAGTGGAGTCACTTCTTCATGCTGGAGTTCCATGGAATGACTCAGTTTTCAATCCACAGCTCCTAGGTACACACATCAATCTCCCTGAATGGTCTCAGAGAAGCTCCATCGCATTTGGTTTGAAGTGAAGAACAGACACCCACCACCTTTGAGAGGGACACAGCCTTTCAGTGGCTCTCCAGAAAAATCTCCCTCACATCGTCCCCTCTCTTGATTTGCTCCTGGTCATTCTAAAGTCCACTCGTGGAGGGGGGCGCTTTTTGAAAAAATTGGTTCTCAGATACCTTCTTTGAAATTCCTTTGTGTCAATGCCTGATGTCTGATGTCTGCTAAATCTTAACCTCATCAATCTATACCTTCTAGTCTTCAGTTTGTCTAATGCCAGCTGAATATCATTTTTTAAGATATCATTTTTAAGATAATTTTAAGATGATTTATGAAAGAAGCATCTCTCAGAATTAAGCATGTAAAAGTCTAAAAGTCACTCTTTTAGACAAATATCAGATCATATCAACTACTGCAACGAGCTCGGGCTCTAAGCCTGGACACAACCTCAGCAAAATTCTAGAGAGATGCCAACTCTTGCAGACTACCAAGTCACATTGTTATTTCCACAAAGCCAGCCCCATAGTGTACGAAATGATGCTGCACCACCTCTGGCTTGTCATTTACCATCCTGCAGTGACTGTTTACTGCCATTTCTCCCATTAGAGTAAGGATTCCTGAGAACACACGTATATCTTATTCTTCTATCTCTACATCTTCAAATACTAGCAAACATTCATCATTCTGAAGGCACCATATAAAGATTAATTGAATGGAATACAAGTATGTTTCCCTTTTCAATCCCACCTCTGACCAGCCCCCTCAGCCACACTGAAGTAGAAATGACTGATGCCTAATAGCAGCTACAGCACTGTATTTTTCTAGGTAGTTCTGTGTATATATCAAAGCATTAAAGAAAAAGTATAGTGTTGATACTGGAATTTGAAGAATTAGTTTTCCTTGTCCTCTAAAATCTCCGCATGTGTGGTATACCAACAAAGAAGGATCCTCTACCCCTGTTACATTTTATTGCACATGTGGTCCAGGTGTATCCAGATGCATCCCTAGAATAAAATATATTACATGACCTGGCCAGAGATCCTTTTGAGGCACAAATTTCTTGTTGCTGGTTACTTTTTCTTATTTTTCTAAGAGTGCCTCCTTTGTTCTACTTCAAATAAGTTATTGGACTTTCAGGAAGCAAGTCAAAGCAATTGGGATAAGGGAAGACTCTTCCTATAAAAGTCAACCACAGACTGGCGAGATTTTTTAGAAGCTCCAGAAAGTAGCGTCTACACTTTGCAGTGCAGCTTTTCTTCTCCTGAGAATGAAATTGCTTTATTGCACTCTTCACTGAGTCCTCCACTTGATCTGTGCTCTCACTGCAGTTTGCTCATCCCTCAAGCAAAGCATTCATCATGCTCTGTTATGGATAATTCACGAATGTCTGTCCCCTCAAGACTCAGAGATCCTTTGGGGAAAAAACTTTCTCTTATTTATCTTAGAAAGCTGAGTACTTAAAATACATAGTGTTTGTTAAATAGGTGGATGTTAATGTTTGTTAGATGGATGGAAGGATAGAAGGTTGGATGGATGAAAGGATGGATGAATGGATAGATGGATAGATGGATTTATTTCTTGCATATTTACTGTGTATAAATTAGAATCACAGTGTCTGTCTCCCCTCAAATCCAGGCAGTGAACACAAAGAGTCTGGAAACATTACTATTCTTTTTTTTTTTTTGAAGATTTTATTTATTTATTTGACAGAGAGATCACAAGTAGGCAGAGAGGCAGGCAGAGAGAGAGGAGGAAGCAGGCTCCCTGCCGAGCAGAGAGCCCAATGCGGGCCTCGAATCCAGGACCCTAAGATCATAACCTGAGCAGAAGGCAGAGGCTTTAATCCACTGAGCCACCCAGGTGCCCAATAATACTATTCTTTACCGAGAGCTGCAATAAAATTTCACAATGGCATAATATTTTGAAGGGTGCATGTGTTCAGATAATTTTTATATTGAATTCCCTTTGAGATTAGGATGCAAACTACATATGAGAATATTTATCCATATGATAAAGCTTTTTTTTACTTTTTGACAAATTAAATTACATTTTTAATTTAAAATCTGTTTTTAAGTGAATTGACTAAATAGATTTTGACTATAGTAAATATCTGCTTTTGTTTTTATTTTTCCTGCCAAGCAACCAGTTGTCCTTCAGGTAACCATACTCTCATTGTTCTTGAAGAAACCATGTCCCCATCAGTCTCAGTCTGTGTCTTAGGTGAAGTATCACATCAGTTAAGCCAATCATGTTTCTTTTTCCTGATTCTATGGATAGATTCAACGTTGGATATCCAATCTAATCAGAGCCACTGAGTTATCACCAGACTTTTGCTTAAACTTCTAGGAGATGCTTTAGCTCATTTGGCCTAACTCTAACCTGAAAGAATATAAAATCTGGTAGCTCAGCAGCCATCTGGCTATGGTGAGGAGGCAATATATGAGAATAATTTTACTTGGAGAACATGTAAGAAAGAGAATATCTGGTCATGATTTTTTGAGTCTTTGAATAAATCTGTATTTTAAGTCAACTCTATTCCCAAACTATATATATTTTTTTTCAAGTGTTAAAAAGTCATCTAACCTACTTAGTTTTTTTAAATTTTTTTTATTGTTACTTAAATTTTTTTCCCAATGTTCCAAGATTCATTCCCCATTCCCCACACCCAGTGCTCCATGCAATAGGTGCCCTCAGTACCCACCACCAGGCTCTCCCATCCCCCCACCCCCCTCCCTCCAAGTCCCTCAGTTTGTTTCTGTGTCCAAAGTCTCTACTGTTTCGTTTCTTTCACTGGATTACCCTACTTCCCATTTACTTTCCTTCTCCTACTGTCCTCTAGGTAACCTACTTAGTTTAAGGGGGAAAAAGGAATGTATACCCATATATAAATGATTCACTGGTCCTAATGGATTCATTGATCTTTTCAGAAAATGGATCCTAATAGGCTCAGATTTTTACAACCCCAGTTACATAAGTGCTTAAGACTAACTATAATATTTTGAGGAGGCTGTACATAGACTCATCTTCTACAAATAATAATGCACACCTACTCATCTAGGCATTGTGTCAGACCCTTAAGAGAAAAATATCATATCCCTTTTCTCAAGGATCTCACACATTTAATAGGGGTTAGATTTATAAACAACTATGATATATGTGAATAAACTATTTGGGAAAAATACTGTGTTAAGAATTTAAATGAAGAAGGAATTGTGGGGCACCTGAGTGGCTCAGTCGTTAAGCGTCTGCCTTTGGTTTAGGTCATGATCCCAAAGTCCTGGTTTTGAGCCTTGCATCAAGCTCCCTGCTCAGCAGGAAGCCTGTTTCTCCCTCTCTCACTCCCCCTGCTTGTGTTCCCTCTCTAGCTGTGGTTTTCTCTGTCAAGTAAATAAATAAAATCTTAGAAGAAGAAGAAGAAGAAGAAGAAGAAGAAGAAGAAGAAGAAGAAGAAGAAGAAGAAGAAGAAGAAGAAGAAGAGGAAGAGGAAGAGGAAGAAGAAGGAGAAGGAGAAGGAGAAGGAGAAGGAGAAGGAGAAGGAGAAGGAGAAGAAGAAGAAGAAGAAGAAGAAGAAGAAGAAGAAGAAGAAGAAGAAGAAGAAGAAGAAGAAGAAGAAATTGCTTCTGGTTTGCAAATATTCTTCCTAATTTATACTTATCAAATGAGTCAGAAAGGTAAGTGGGTCTTTTCCTATCCTGGCTATATATTAGAATCATGTGGGGGCTTTTAAATAAATCTGGTGCTGGGACCCCACACACACACTCCATAGCAATTAAAATAGACCCTCTGAGAGGAGGTCCCAGAACTGGTATGGTTTAGAAGCTCCAGAAATGATTCTGATGTGCAGCCAGGATTACCGATCAATTTTCCGTAGGAGTGATGCTCAGTCTTTTTGAATATCCAAATCACAATGAGGAGCTTATAAAAAGTACAAATGCTAGGGTTTCACCCTCAGACATTCTGATTGAATTGGTCTAGGGCAGAACTCAGTTTTCAGTAAATATAAAAGCTTTCCAATGATTCTACTGTGCACCCAAGGTTGAATCTATTGATCTACAGGGAACTCACCATTTTGGAGATGCTTACTAAGTACTAAGCTTCATGCTAGGTGAATTTATACATCTGATTTCCCTTGGTCTTTAGAAAAATCTTTCAATCTTTCAAATTAAATATAAGCCCCACTTTACAGATAAGGAAATGAACATTCCGAAAAGCAAAATAACTTACCCCATGTGACCTAGATAAGTAGGTGATGCAGCTGAAATTCAAACCCAGTTTTGTGTGTCTCCCAAGTCCAGATTCTTTTTACCAGAGCATTTATATATTCATTCACTCCCTTATTGTCACTTGGTCTGTTATTCTTTCCATAAATGTTCAGGCAAAGTATGTGGCTTAGTCCTGCAACACACAAAGTGTCAATGGATTTCCCTTAAGAACACAACCATGTGGACCTATGCTTGAAAGACAAATCACTGTGGAATAAACCAGCCTGACCGTAAGCCATCTTCAGTACCTTATACTGCAAATACAGTGGTTGATTATTCAAACCTCCTTGTTCTGGACACAACATGGTCTCTGTGACTCCACAGAAGGGCAAGCCACATAAATGATGCTCTCACCTGAAAGGCAGGCTACATGCAACTGCACTGGATCCCACCCTAGTCCAGTGACTGGGGGCGGAGAGGCAGGTAAGGTGTCCTGTTGGGAAGGGGTGAGTGGGAGAGAGAGAAAGGCAAAAGCAGCATTAGTGTGAGAAGTATGATTCGCCTCCTAGTCACAAGGAAAGGAATGTCATTGTCTTGCTCAGTCCCAAAAACAAACAAACAAAAAAGCCCTTTGTGATCAAACCTGCCAGTAGTTCCTGCCTCCAGACTGGAAGAGCCTATTGTCTGGGCAGACAGAGGGAGGCTCCGGTGTATGAAGAAGGGCAGTCAATGAAGAGGAAGAGAACAGCCACCTTTTCTTCCCCTCACCTTGATGGCCTCCAGTACAGGTGTATCTCTGCCACTTCCATTTCAGAGACACATGCCAGCCCACCATCTGGCTTCACGGTGTTAGAACTCAGAAATACGATATATGTTCATCTTGCTGTCCACCTACCAGATTCTCTGCTCAGCTTGGAGGAGTTTGGTTCCAGCCTACATTTTCAGCTTTACCACTTGCTACTACCTGCAACTAATGACACTGTGATGTAACCACCGCAGGTCACAGATGGGACCACTTACCTCTGGGCTTTCTCTCTCTCAGTCCTCTCTGCCTGGAATCCTCTTTTCACTTCCTTCTCTAGGAAAACTCCTACACAGTTGTCATCTCTGCTAGGAAAACCTCCCATTATACTGAGGAACAGGAACACTTTTTTTACAAAAAGAATTCTCTATCTACTTTTATACTTCTACTGTTAGTACATTCGCCTTGGGCCTTAAGATTAAATCATCTTTACATACCTATTTCTAGTGTCATCTCCTCCAGGATGTCTTCTTGGTGTCTTCCCTTTTTATCCTGAGCCTAAAACCAGTATAGGTGCTCTACTTCATGCTTCTTTTTTTTTTTTTTTGAAGATTTTATTTATTTATTTGACAGACAGAGGGATCACAAATAGGCAGAGAGGCAGACAGAGAAAGAGGGAGAAGCAGACTCCCTACTGAACAGAGAGCCCAATGTGGGACTCGATTCTGGGACTCCAGGATCATGACCTGAGCTGAAAGCAGATGCTTAACCGACTGAGCCAAACCTAACAAAATCTCCATCACATAGTAGGTGAAAGATTAAATGTGATAGTATACATGGAAATGTGCAAGGGATATTTATGACATACCTACTATGTGCTGGGTATAATTCTGAACACTTTGTGGGGTAGGAACTATTATTAGTGCCATTTTACAGGTGAGGCAACTGAGGCTCAGGGAGGTTAAATAAATTATAGTATCACAGGTAGTTACAGTGATATAGCTGGGATAGAAACCTTAAATCCTTGTACTTAACCACTATATATATACCACACATTCTGTGTGCCTGGGCACCATATTCTTCGGCCTCTTGCCATCCTGTCTTTTTGTCCTTCTTTCTCTGCTGATAAATGCTTGTGTCCTACTGTGGGGAGAGGGTTCCTGGGACACAGCCCACATTTCTGCTCTGTTTACCCCACTTTGGGATTAAGCGGCATCTTGAATTGCCAGGTTATTTCTACTTGGTTTCTATATCAAGAAGACCCAAGCTATGATCAGGTGTGGCAAACCAAATATACTCAAAATAAAGTAACTGGCTCAGATTTGCTCAGCCGGCCATGGGAGTTTTCAAGGTGTGTAAGTTTTCTACCTAGGGCTGCTGTAAGAAAGTTCTATAAGGGGCGCCTGGGTGGCTCAGTTGGTTAAGCGACTGCCTTCAGCTCAGGTCATGATCCCGGAGACCCGGGATCGAGTCCCATATCGGGCTCCCTCCTCTGCAGGAAACCTGCTTCTCCCTCTCTCAGTCCCCCTGTTTGTGTTCCCTCTCTGGCTGTGTTTCTCTCTGTCAAATAAATAAAATCTTAAAAAAAAAAAAAAAGAAAGAAAGTTCTATAAAATTAGGTGGCTAAAACCAGCAGAAATGCCCTTATTCACAATTCTGGAAGCGAGAGGTCCCAAATCAAAGTGTCAGCAGGACCATGCTCCTTCCTTAATTCTTCCCAGCTCCTGGTGATGGCTGGCAACTTTGACATTCCTTGGCTTGCATCTGTATCTCTCCAATCTCTGCCCATTTTTGTCACAGGGCATTCTCTCTGTGTGGTTTTACGTGGGCTCGCCTCTCCTCAGAAGGACACCAGGCATATTGCAGTAGGGCCCTCCCTACTCTCATATGGCCTCACTTCAACTTAGCCAATTATATCTATAAGGACTCTATTTTCAAACAAAGTCGCATTCAGAGGTCCTAGGACTTAGGACTTCAACATATCCTTTTCTTTTGGGGGAGGGTGTGCACAATTCAACCCATAACAAAAGGACAAACTTCTATCTGTCTCTGTCATCCTATGGAAATGGGCCTCTGCTCAGGGCTTGGCCATGCCTGAGCCTCACTCTGCCTTCCCCAGGCTCTTCGGAGGAAAGATACTGTGCTTGCAGCTCCTTATCTTCAAGGAAATGAGGTATCACATGTCCTTGTCAGAGTCCCTGCTATTTCATATGTTAGTTGATCCAAATAAATGAACTCTTGAATAAATACCATCTGGCCCTGCTGAGTCACTTTCTCAAGTGGCCCCCATTGCTGCTTTCCATCAGGGGCATCCATCTCTTCGGATGCCACGATTACTAGAGCTCATGGGAAGATCTCAGCTTGTTTCCCACCCTGATCCCATTTCTGCATCATAGACTTGTGAGGTACCTCGGGAGGTTGTGAGCCTTCTTCAAATAAAATGTTCCTGCTCAGTGTTCCTAAAAGTAATTCTAAAGATCAGGCCTTACTCTTCTTTTCCCTTGTGTTCTTTTGTGAAAACGTGAACTTAAAAGTAAAACAAAGGACTTTATTACAGCTATTTTCATGGAAATTAAAACAAACATTCACCCACATTCTCTTCATGCCTAACCAAAAAGAACTGTTAGAAACTTCATTTCCCAATTTTTAGTCAGAAGCATGCATATTTTTACATTATATGCATATTTTTACATTACATCTACTTTAACATTATTTTTAAAGGGATTTTTTAATGATGCAACATGGTCATTTTGATGACTGCAAGATGCTTGCATTGGGTTAGCTTACCGTAATTTAATTAATCATAATGTCATATCAGACATTAAAAATTTGGATTTTTTTTTACTCTAAATAACAAATTGTAAGTATACTGCATGAATTTCTTTGTTTTATTTCTTTATTTTCTTTGAATTTGTGTCTTAGGGTGAGTTGCCAGGAGAATTCCTTTGTTAAAAAGCATGGCTATATTGACTCTTAATTTATTTTAATGATTTGGTCTCTAAAATGATTTGTCCAGTGTATTTGTGTTCCTTTTTCCTTGTAATTCTGTATGCAATGGGCTTTGAAATTTTTAATTTTCTTTAAAATTATGTTAATGGGTATAAAAGAGATACCTTAGTGCACTCTTACTTTGCACATCTT
This sequence comes from Spilogale gracilis, assembly GCA_004023965.1. Classification (NCBI taxonomy): domain Eukaryota; kingdom Metazoa; phylum Chordata; class Mammalia; order Carnivora; family Mephitidae; genus Spilogale; species Spilogale gracilis. The sequence goes on along the minus strand of PITA01001680.1, from coordinate 1,299 downwards.
TGGTTAACAGTGAGGACAAGCACCTTTAAACTGTATCTTATTTTCTAATACTCCTGACAGCATAGAAAAGCTATTCACCTATGCATCACTCCAGGTTGCCTGTAGTGAAGAATGTTTCCTACCATCTACATGTGCACCAAGGAGAAAAGGAAGAGCCTCCTTTTCCTTTTCCTGCACAACTAGGGAGATACATAAGAGCTCAAGCAACTGTGGGCAGTGGAGTTGTCTAGATACTTTAGATCTGCTCTTTCAGACTTTCATGACTCAAAGGGACAGGACAAGAACAACTTGGATCACTTAGCAGGCGCTTCCATTGGGAACAGTGGGTATTCACTCAAGTTTCTTTTGCTACACTGGCCACAGGATATTATTAGAAGAGAGGATAAGAGAATGGGTAGTTTGAATTGGGAAACTGACACCATAGAATTAAACATTCCCAAGTCACAAACCAAAATATACTAGCATCAAAATGCAGACCTAGGGTTGCAGTTAACTATATTCTGAATATAAACCTATAATAAAATTCTGCTGGGATGGAGGCAAAAATAAAAGAACAAAGGTATGTAGGAAGAATGAAGGCATATACGGGACACTTGGCTATACCAGGGGTCGGCAGACACTTCTCTAAAGGGCCAGATTGTAAATATTTTAGGCTTATGGGAATATGGTCTGTCACAGCCACTCAGCTCTTTTACTGTAGCATGAAAACAGCCACAGACAGTTCTTAAATGAATGGGTGGGGCTGTGTTCTAAGTTTATTTATGGGCACTGAGATTTGAATTTCATTGGATGTTTGTGTGGTGACAAAATATTATTTTTCTTTTGATTTTTCTTTTTTTACTTTTACCATCTGAAAATGCAAAAATCACTCTTGGCTTACAGGCAGTGGGCTGGATTTGGCCCAAGGGATGGAGTTTGCTGATCTCTTGAGTTATAGTCAGGAAAGGAAGGATGGTGTTGTGAAGTGGTTTTCAAGCTTTTTTTAGCAAAAGACTTATTTATGAAATAATATGTGTATATATATATATTATACATATAAATATATATACATTATAAATATATGTATTATATAAATACAATAATATATTAATAATAAATATAGGGGCGCCTGGGTGGCTCAGTTGGTTAAGCCACTGCCTTCAGCTCAGGTCATGATCCCGGAGACCCGGGATCGAGTCCCACATCGGGCTCCCTGCTCGGCGGGAAGCCCGCTTCTCCCTCTCTCACTCCCCCTGCTTGTGTTCCCTCTCTGGCTGTGTTTCTCTCTATCAAATAAATAAAATCTTTAAAAAAAAAAAA